>JAVTVY010049820.1:0-234288 GCA_036873755.1 Hanleya hanleyi | reverse complement strand
GGACCTGCATATGGCGTATACATATCTCGCTTAGTAGCATTTGCTAGATCCTGTGTTAAATGTGATTATTTTAATCAACGTCACAAAACATTGTTGCAGAAACTTATAAAATAGGGCTATTCCACCAAGCGCCTCCACTCAAAGTTTTTCAAATTTGGCGATACATATCGCATGCTGATAGCAAAATACGAACGTAGCGTGCAAGATCTATGGCGCTACGTTTCGTAACTTGTGTCTAATTCCGCTTAACCCGGGGTTAGGGGCCGTATGAACCCATGTACTTGAAGATCCTCATGGTACTCATATGAACAGTCACAATCAAAGCGTGACTGAGATACATCATTCTTTAGATGACGACTTTACAACGAATATTATGGATTAAGAATACTGATCAGCGATACGGATTTGATATTTTTGGAACATCATGATGTCTTGCCAGCATCATTGAAAACTGTTGACCGCTTCTCTCTTGCAGGAAACAAGCCTATGTTTTTGTACACTATGATTGTCTTTTTGAATTTGGTGCTAATACTGTTATGTGGAAAATGGAATAGGTCTTTGGATTATGGACGCGGATATTCTCTAATGGACGACGGCTGGATTATGAATGACGGACTAGACGCTTGTAATTTACTCCCTGCCCTCGTTAACAGGGTTTTTGAAGCTTGGTGGTGCAGCTTCTAGAACCAGCTATGAATCTAGCTTTGTAAGGTGATTTATGCATTTTGGGATTGCAGTACACTTTCGGTATGTAGTTATGAGCGGTTGGAAGACAAATACCTATTTCCTTGACAAAGATTTTGTGATTGTTAAATAAATGTTACAGAGTAACCTCAATTTAGGAGTAAGTGGAAGTATTTGATGATGGTATGGTTATACTCAATTCCTTAACCAGGCCCTGGTAATAGTATAAACATTTACATATGAATATTACATTATTTGGAGCTTTGCCGCTAAGATTATGGCATATTTACTCTGGAGATATGGCCGATTATTTAAACGACCGTGCTCTTGGTGAGGTACAGGCAATCAGCATGTACCGTAGGTTCAACCTCTTCTCGCTTTGGCCATTCAAGAACGTACTGTTCCAGTGCAGTCAGGACTATCTTCAGGTCGGCCTTCATATTTATTCTTCTCGGCACCCTACATTTAGGTCCCTTCATCACGCTCTATCGAGGTTATCAGTGACTGTCACGATATATTCGCATGGTGTATAGATAAAGTTCGACGATTCACAATCGCAACTATTGCCTCCCGACGTGTAAAATTTGTAGTCTAACTCCTTAACAGCATTAGAGTAATTGAATATTCTCGTGGCTATAGATTTAGTATACTTATATGAAATGCAAGGGGATTCTGTGAACAAAAAATAGTTTGTTACAGCGTTGCGTACCTCTGGATTATTCAGGATTCGTGGTAAATTATGTCCAGGCCTTTATCTGAGTGGTTGAGTTTCAAGAAAAATCGGTATTGGGATGTTTCGGTTATGTTTACCGGACGATACAAACGAAAATACGTTATATCTTGACATACTCTAGTGATTGTAGGTGGTATTTTATTTCCTGAATAGACAGATCGCTGTATATCTCTGCCTATTATATGCAAATCTCTCAGAGGTAACGCATACAGGACGGTACGCAAGCTATGTGTACATTTGGGTGTGTTAGTTAAACCCGCTAAATAATTTTATATGGCTTGATCGTGAATCATAGCACTATTAGACTTTCTCCAACCTTGGCTACGATGTCTCCGTTGGTGAGGTTTAAATAGCTGGGTAATATTTGGTATATTTGAATGGCGGTTTGTAGCATTGCTGAACCCTTTGACATTATTATTTAAACCATACAGAAACACTGACCAACACTGCTCGCGCTCTCGGATTTTTCTCTCAAATACAAAGGGGGGAATCCTGGTAGACGAGTAGACGAGTTCTATGATCTGAATACTAAAGTTGTCTCTGCCATGGTCGGGGCCAAAACATGCTTACATATAAGCAATTGCTTCTTCCTGGCGGATTTTCCGTGACCATTCATACTCCTTCTGAGTGTGTGGAAAACAGTCAATGACGTATGAGAGATGGGCAAAGTATAACCCACAGTTGCTGACATAAATATCGCAGAGTAACGGTACTCAATATTGCTTTTTTCAATACTGTTTCTCTGGATCAATGCTGCAGATGTTATTGAATGCATTGTCTGATACATGTATTATCTAATATTTTATGCTGTTGACTAATGTAGACCTAAATAGCTAACAGCAATGTCATTTCTGGAAAGCAAACACAGTACAGGCGTCACAATTACCCTATACTTCATGTAACAGATTTTATCACAACGATCATGCGAAATTTGCCTCCAAATACTTAGAAGCTATCTTATTTTACGGCATCAGAATCGGTGACAGTTCAAGTACAATCTCAGGATCATATATTTCTCTTACATTAATATCGGTCAGTGATAAAGATGTTTTTTTTTTGTAAAGAACATGATGATGTCTTGCCTGCGTCATTGTAAACTGTTGATCGATTCTCTTTTGTGCGAACCAATCTTGTGGGTTTTTCTCTATTTTCATTACATACATATTTGGAACTGATGGAAACTGTCATACGAAATAATATTTTTTTCCTTTCCTGTGTATATTCCTGGCAATGGCCTTGGAATGCATTATACAGTCAGAATTACAACGCATATAAGGGAAGTGGGAAGAGGTGCCGACATACTGACAGAGCCACATGACTTCACAGTATAGTCTTCTGGTTAGCCTATTCTAAAGCACACACAAAGAATCTAGCGATTCGTGATGTGTTGTATCTTCAGGTACGCTTTTATTGTACCTATTCATGTGGCAACTTGGATGACATGACCACACGGCCCCTAGCAACGGCATAAGCGGTATTAGATACAAATCTAGAGAGCTATGATGGAAATGCTCTGACAACTCGTATATTGGTAATTGGTGAGCTGTGTCGCTGTGACAACTCGAACACTGAGGAATGCTGGCCTCTGGGGTTTATTTGACTTCTTGTCAGCACGTCGGCATCTTTTGTATGTTGCGTTTCTTTCGGTTAGTTGTGGACGACGGCTGAATATCGAATGTCGGATCTCACGTCCGTAATTTGGATATGAAATACAATATGAAGACCTGTCACGAACAATTAGCCTAAACGTATCGCCGCTGTGGGCAAACCGTAGCTATTTCAGAGTAGAACCAAGTTGAATCATCTCTAGAGTAATATGTGGTAATGTCTAAAACAAAGACGTAGGCCTGACCAATTTGATGTTCCGTCTAACAAAGCATATTTGCACAAGCGTAGAATCCCCAGACAATTCCTCTCAATATATCTCGTTTCCGTGCCGATCAACAGTGACTATATGAGACGTCACTCACTGCTGTTTGAACTGTCAACCCATATTCCCTGGTGCTCCATGTAGTCAATCGTTGTTCGTAGGAAAGTGAAGTATAGACATCAAATTCGACATTCAATATTCAGCCTTGGCCCACAAAGAATTTTCTCGTCAATAATTGAAAGGCCTCTTTCGTACTCAGATGGAATCAATTCCATATATGTGTATAAAAATACACACACACACACACACACACACACACACAAGCCGGTCAACAGTTCTCAATGACGAGAGCAAGATATAATGATGTTCTATATTCTTTATCCAAATGGATCTCCAAGTGTTCTAGTGTATGATATAACCCAATCACGCTTTGACTATGGTCGTTCATTTCTACACCATGGACGTCGTCAATTTTCCCCACCTCTTGCATATCGCTCCAATTGTAAATTACATGTTATGTAGAATTAAACACAAGTTGTGAAACTTAGCGCCAGATATTTTGCCGTCGGTGTACGATATTTATCACAGAATTTGATAAACATAGAATAACGGAGGCATTTGGAGTATTGCCTTGTTTGTAACGTTGCTGAAATAATGTTCTGTGACGTTGATTGAAATCGTCACATTTGCAGAGGATCTAACAAGTGCTACCACGTGAAATGTATATATATATATATACGCCTTATGCAGGTTCCTCTGGAATATTGCTATCCGGAAATGGGTAGTTAGCTATGTCATAATTGTAATCGTCTCTCTTTGCATAGCGTCGGCATGAGAGAAAGCCCTTTTCATTTCCGTGAAAATATAGGTCCAGATATTATGATTCAAAAGGATTATCAGTAGTTTCCTTCAAATCCAGTGAAGCGCAGTAGGTGAGATTGGGGTAGAGTGGGACATGGAGCACAGTGGGACAAGCCATCTAGCTCCTTCGTTAAGTACAGAAAGCACTTTACAATATTATCCGCAGAAACCTACCACCCCCCCATACAACACCTGTACTGATTACAAATAAAAACAACCGTTGGAAAACAATTAGGAACAAATTTTTTTTTGGAGCAGTCTAAGTAATTTTTGGGGGACTGAGGATGATAATTTGTTTAACCAAGTTTTCAGCAGTGCTTCATTGCTGTTTTGTTGCCACTGAGAAAGGATGGACAAGGGCACAATTTAAATTATATCGATTTATTTTCTCAGATGTATGTATTAGTTTTTTTTTCATGAAACGGAAAATATCGTGCAAGTGGGGTGGACTGGGACACTTTTGCCCGGGAACACTGGGACAATAGTAATCAACTGTTGAAATTTACTGTCATCCTATATTGCTATTAAAGTGCATTATTTTGTTTCTTAGATGGTAGTAATTGCTAATGCTATCAGATTTGGTGAGTTTTTGTAACACTGTCAAAGTCAAATGCTTTTGCTGGAATGAGAAGCATACAAAATATTTTTTCCTCAAATTTGGCCCTCGGGAAATACTTTACGTAAAGCAGGGGTCTGAGATAGTAACTAACTTAACCACCGCTGTTGAATATTCTAAACTTCTATGAAACATATTACTATATACGTGATATAAAATCTATTTTGATTATTGTCTCATCGCACCCCAGTGGGTGTCCCATCGTACCCCATAGTGGGGCAAACTGAGAACGAATTTTAGGGTAAAGTATAACAGATATTTCAGAATTCTTGTATGACTATGTCATACTAAATATAAGTCATGGCGAGAGTATCATGATATTTTTGCAAAAGGTGAAAAATGTCCCAGTGTACCCCAATCTCCCCTATACATTCTTCACAGCGTCGCTAATATAGGGATTATCCAACGCTAGTATATCGTTTATATAACCTTTTGTAAAGGAATACACTGGTTTGGAAATGGTCTTCTGGCAATTTCTGCAAATAGTCGTATTCGGCTACAATTTGTATCCATCGGGATATCTATAGGCTGATGTTATATGATGTTACCGAATTTTAAATAAATATTGCTAATGAGAAACTTAAGCAACTGTATAAACAAAGAAACGTCCCAATAATTATATCCTTTATGTGCAGTAGAACAGAAGCATTATGGCTTCTGTACCGTGATCAGGTTTATTTAACACCGATATTATTAATGAACTAAGGTTTTCAATGAGGTCCTAATGAGGATTAGTTGTAAGTCAATGGCTTATATTTTTGAAAAGTGTAATCCACGTATATCTGAAATGTATGGCAAATAGATTAGAAATCAAATTCAGGATTGCTGAGAATCTAACTCATATCGATCCCTACAAAAAAGAATTATAAAACGCCACCTGTTTGAAACGACGATGTTGATTCGGCTTACCGGGACATAATATTACTGACACATTAATGTACATACAAAAAGGGGCCTCGGGGCCATTGACCACCAGCAGAATAAGGCACTCACAGTTTCTAATCATTAAACCACCTTGGTATGAAACTTTTAGCTCAGGAGATATATTAACGTAGAGAATGAAAGCAGTCAGGCCGATTGGTATCAGAGTTTTACAATCTTCTATGTAATCCACAAAAGCTAGTTACTTGAAAGATGAAAACAAACGTTTTGATGATAAAAATTATTAGTCAACTCGTCAAGATTCAAAATTGAAGAAGTTTTATTTTTTACGTCGATACCATAGTTAAATATAAAACATTAGCTTGTACAAGCTATTTCGCCGACCAGCATAGATATACATATGATAATAAAAATGTAGATATTTAGGTATAGACAATTACAAACTAGTAATACATGTACAACGTACACATGCGTGATACGTGATAATTAATAGTAGATGTGTGAAATTAGATTACAGGACAGTTAAATATTTATCTATTTTACCATTATTCGTTGAGTGTTGTTTTCGAATATCTCTCAAGGTTTGATTGTAACTATTTATTTGCATATTTGGGTGACACGGCCGATCAGATCCGCTACGGCTTATAGCGTTGGACGCGACGGTTCTCGTCAGATCACCGAAGTTAAGCAACGTTAAGCTCGGTCAATACTTGTATGGGTGACCGTGTGCTATACTGGCTGGGCTGATCAGTGTCCAGGGTAATAGGAACTGTGAGCACTCTCCTGTTCTGGCACATGTGATACCACCGTTATTTGACTGGAACAAGCTTGAAAACGACGTTAAACCCTATTACTCACTCACTCACTCGATAGCTCTCATAACATATTCCCATCAAAATAACATTGACCTCATTTCCAAATAGTGTGATCAAGACTAGGATCTTGTCAAGAATTGCTAAGTCGAAGCATGGCCAATTCCAATGTTATCACTATAGTTTGTAATATTCGGAGTATCCCACGACAGAGTGTATATTTTAACCATAAAAGGGAGTCGGTTTTGTGAGGATCCTATGACTGAAGTACATTCAGATTATGAAACAGCATATCGATTTTTTTTTCTGAGTTCGTTGAATTTTCAATTTATATCCACGAACCCAACCGATCGTCCGTCTGACATCAATTTTGATTACATTTGTTTAATATCTTACTTTGTGGCAATTTTCAATAATAAGTTTCCAGCCTGCAGCCTATATTTTCCATATCTCATTTCTAAGAACTCCTATAATTGCTTTGGATTGCAATTCGAATACGGTATTTTCTCTTTCATTGCTTTGGCTTCAGCGAAGAGAAGCGGATTCTAAAGCCTCTTGGGGTTTCACTTTTATCGAACTGGAAAATTCTTTTTCATCTGAAACTAAATCTTGAGTGTCGTCAGGGGACCAACGAATAAAGGCTACTTAAGCGATGCTTTCTTTCGAATTGAATATAACGGCCTAAGAATTACAAGCGCATCAATTTATAACATTTCAGTAGAAAACAAATTCGCAGGAATTGGATGGCGAAATTATAATTTGCTTAGATTACAAATTATTTAAAACGCAATACAAGGGCATCAGTTTATCATATTCCAGTAGAAAACAAATTCGCAATAATTGGATGTCGAAATTAAAATTTGCGTAGATTACAAATCATTTAACATGTAATAACTTTATGTATGACATGCGAAGGACATGGCAATCAAGGGAGTTGAGTAATAGAATTTGGTGTGACAATAAATATTAACATGTCATCTACACGAGTGTTAGTAAACCGGCATTTTCCCTACTCCCATGACATGTTTCCTAATAGAAAATAGTGCACATAGATTATTTGAATAAAACCTCGGTTTTATATGAAAAACACAGAGGAAAGTCAACATGATTGTTCATCGAAAACAGCACGATACAGCTTGTAGAACTGCTAGACGCTTAGTCCTAGTTAAATAATTTCATAGACAGGAAGTCAAAATAGATAACTCCAGCCACAAACTAGATTGAGTTGAATTTAGGCTAGCAATGAAGAGACAAGTAGTTTGTCATAGCTACCTGTAATTATCCATTAATATTTAATGGCATAGGTTTTGTTTAGAAGTCTAGGGATTTCATCAAGGAAATCAATAACAGATGAAGGCTCAACTTTAATGCTCCACCATGACATAAATCTTTTTCCTTCAAATTCGCGGTACGGCGCATCACGTTGGGCACACCGGTTCTCGTCAGATCACCGAAGTTAAGCAGCGTTGAGCTCGGTCAATACTTGGATGGGTGACCGAGTGCTGTACTGGCTGGGCTGATCAGTGTCCAGAATAATAGGAACTGTGGACACTCTCGTGTTCTGGCACATGTAGGCACCGTCGTGATATGACTGAAACAATGTTGAAAACGACGTTAAACCCTACTCACTCACCCACTCCTTCAAATTCACCAAACCATATATGCACAAAGGTAAGTCGTTATAGTCAGGACATTTTCTATTCTTCCCTTCTTTGGGACGGAATTGCAAACAGTGAGGATGGAATTTAATGTCTAGGCCTGTTTGTCTCTGAACAAATGTGCACTTTACTGTTTCAGATAAATAAATGCGTCAGATCCGTCATTCATTGGGCAGCTGTCGTCTATTAAGAGTTTCCAGAAGTCCATAATCCAAATACCTGTTTCATCTACAATATTGGCACCTAAATTAACATAATCAGACGATAAAAATTAAATTGGAGTTACTTGAAAGGTAGAAGCGGTCAACAGTTTTCAATGAAGCCGACAAGATCAATTGATAATCTCTGTCATGCTTTGCTAGGAGATCGTTTATATAACCTTTGGTGAGTATTTTTGCATGTAGTCGTATTCGGCCAAGAACAGATAGAGGTCTGCCAAACGTTGTGCACAGTTTGTACTCTTCGGGATACCTATACGCTGATGCTATATGATGTTACCGATTTTTACATAAATATTGTTATTGAGAAATTTAAACAACTGTATAAACAAAGAAACGTCCTAAGAATGATATCCATTAAGTGCAGTAGAACAGATGCATTATGACTTCTGTAGCATGACCAGGTTTATTTTGGACCGATATTATTAATGAATGAAAGTGTTCAATGAAGTTCTAATGAGGATCAGTTGTAAGTCACTTGCTTACATTTGGGAAAAAAGTCTAATCCACGCATCAAATTCAGGATTGCCTGTGATGGAACTCTAACCCATATCGTCCCCTGCCACAAAAAGAATTATGAAACGCCACCTTTCTGAATCGAAGATGTTGATTCGGCTTACCTGGCATATTATTACCTACACATTAATGTACGTAGAGACAGCATGTATTTCACATAGTGAAGTGACTTCACATCCCCTAGCCCCGGGTTAAGTGGAATTAGATACAGATTACAATTTAAGAAACTTGGAATGCAGGCGTCTGATTTATAACCTTGCTTTACAAGTTTTTGTGACGTTGATTGAAATCATCAAGGTTTTGATAAGGTGAAGCATATACCATCCATGACAGGGTAATTTACTATGTCAAAATTATAGTCGTCTCTCTTGTCGTATGATCGACTGAGAGAAGTCGTGTTTGTTTTTGTACAGATATAAGTCAAAATAAGATGTTTCACTGCGTCGTTTATATGAGGGTTCTCCACTGCAAGAAGATCGTCTATATAACTTTTGGTGAATGTAAAGGAGCGGGCTTTATGTAATTGTTTGCTCATAATGACCGTTTACATATAACCGTATTCATATGTAGACAGATATAGGTCAGTCAAGAGGGGTGCACAGTCATTACCCTTTGGAATACGTATATACTGTCGGTATATCGTTCTACTGAATTTAACATAGTATTTATGAGAAATTCCAGCAGTTCCGTAACGATGAAACATCCCAAGAGTGGTAATCTTTATTCACTTTATAACTAAAAACCGCCTGCTCGTTTCTGACATTGATATAATGGTAACCGGTCTTTTGATAAACCGATATTACGTGCTTACTAAGATGTTTTATTAGATTTTGATGAGGGATGGTAGTATAGAGAGCCGAAAAATCTCATGTGGACGCGTTTCTGTATTTAATAAGTCCTTTCTGTGAGTGTACAGTTCTGGAGTGGCCAAGTATCCTTCCCAGGCCTGCATATGGCGTATATACATTTTCCGCCTAGGGATAATTACTGAATTGTTGACCAACATGAAAGCCACAGAATATTTCCTCCAGAAAAGGCCACAAGTGAAGCTATTACACAAAGCGCTTTCAATCAACGATTTTTCAACGTTTGTCTTCGAATATCAAATATTATGAAAATATTGCCTTGGTGTCAGGGGAATATGCAGTTTTGAGGCCCCGAGGGTGTGCATATTGCCCGAGCCGCAGGCGAGGGCAATATGCACAGCCGAGGGACAACAAAACTGTATATTCCCCTCACAACAAGGCAATAATTTCATTATTATATTTATCAACATAACTGTGTGCTAATATATGATCCCTCGAGCAAAATATTGTTTATGTTTTATTTTGCCAGTGCGCAATCCTTCTGAGTTCGTAGTTTTCAGTGGGCAATTGCCTGCAACATAATTTATCATGTATGAGTTATCATGTAAATCTCGCAACGCACGTATCATCGTATAGTTGTTCGATGACGCTTGTTAGTTACTCCAATATTGTGCTTGGGTACGATTCTACTTACAAAATAGATGGGGGGAATATGGAGTTTCAGCGGGCAATATACACCCACGTGACCGGGGAATATGCAGTTTTATTTCATTACAATTTACATAGGGAGACACTCTAATAATTATAATAAAGATGAATATATTATACATCTGTAGCATTTCTGACTCGAGGTTTTGTAGTTTGTACGTGATTCATTAAGCCACGGGTTAAACTCGTATTACAAGAGCATCGCAGTATTTTAAAAGCACCAAATTGTATGTGATATTATTGGTGAAATATTGGTGTTTCACGCAAAGGAACCATGCCTTCATGGTATAAACATTGAACACGTTTTTCTTTGTATGAATATTTCTATAAAAAATCTGTTGAATATTGTCTACTCATAACCGGCTGGCCTTATAGTCAGGCAGCAAATGGGATCCCACTTGTACAGATGTCTGTAGGCGACCCCTATTAACAAGAAAACATGTGACAGTATTCTGAAATTCCGGAACGACTGTATTTAAATTTATTAGACCTGAGTGTAGAGGGCAGAATCCCCCCCCAACACACACGCATAGTTTACTATCTGCAGAAATATACATTGTGAGCTAAATTGATCTATATTCCCACCTTTGAGAAACGTGACTGAAGAATTTCGAAAATATATGATGATAAGGAAAGCATCGAATATTTGATTGCATGTGGCATAGTTATACGTATTCCTCACTGTAATGTAAACAAAAGAGCTAAAACAGCGAAATGCCAAATTTACAACGTCAGTCGAACTTGTTTTACACTTCTGTTTAAATATATTTGTTTTCCTTTGCAGGCGTTACAGCCAGAGGGATTTTCTCAGGTAAACCTCGCATCTCCTTGTCACTCTCTTTTCATTCTATTCACGGAACCCTATTCTTAATAGTTCTACGGTATTAGTGTATCTTAGAGAATCATTATCTCATGAAAATATTAATTAATTAATACGCTTCTTTAAATGCAAATCGGACGAAAACAATGGAAATCGCTCAGTTCTAATGATCGTCATTTTGGACTTACCAACCATCAAATGTTGCTTCTACACTTGAGCAAATATTCCCAAAATGAGCCAAATATAATGGGCTATCATGTCAAAAAGTTTCAAGCGTGAGTCACTTTATGTTGGAAATATGGTGTAAAATATCGTGAGGGTGTCTTATCACCCCATACCAGGACGAGATAATATCCGGTTCTTCCCAAAACGAGCCAACGCGTTTTTCTTGTTCCTGGGCGTCCACGAAAACACATAGGTAGCTGGCTTACCTCAACCACAAACTTCCCAGGATCATTTTCTCCCTCGCTGTAATGGATGGCTGACATTTTACGAAATGGTTTCAAGATTTTTTCTTTTTGCGGACGACTACCTAATAAATGCAGAATCATTTGTAAATCACAAAATCTTCATTATTATCAATCATGACCACATAATAATATCATCCGACAAAGCATCTGTTGCAAATCGCAAATGATATATGCTAAGCTTCACACAGCCAGTGCCAAGTACAATCGTGGAAAAAGGCTACCCATTCACGACAATCTGGTTCGAGTGGGTTATATCGCGAATGACCACAAGCCATCATAACTTGATCCACAGCAACTATTATCTCCGAGTGGCACAAGTACCCATAGCATAACTACGAAACTTGTCCTTCACGACAATGGCCCTATAAACGAATTTTCCACTTTGAACACTCATCAGCCAGAATATATGTTGACCATCGATTCACATGCTTGTCTGAAGAGGCAAAGACCAAATGTATGAGAGAAGGTTGACCAGTCTTTGCCCTATGTAGAAAATCGCTTTTGATTTCATTTCATCGTACAGGATTGTGACGTTGATCGTCATTCCTCATTTTGGCTGCAGATATGAAGCGCAGCATAAATGGCAAATCGAAGCCAAATCATTTCTGACCGAAATTTGTATTCATTTAAGTGACTATTTCCAGCCGTATTCACAGTCTAAATGCATTCAGAGGTATTGCACCTTTGTCTGTATGCCTCTGTCAGGTTTGGACGACTCCACCGATCCGTTAAATTTAAACTTGGACATCTCTCATTTCGATCGAAAAGCATTTCTGCAGACGCTTCTACGTGATGTTATATAATGACATATATAATGTATCGCGCAAGGTAGAGATAATACTGGTATTAATAACTGCTAAATTCGAAAGCAAAACAAAACAAATCATTTAGAATAGAGTAGCCGGTACAGACAATTATAGTTCATGGAAGTTTTAAAAAAGGAAATACAGACCGATAGAATATAAAGGGGAGTGACACCGTCCTGTATCACGCGAAATGACATATCAATAAGACATATAAATTGTAGGAGGCGCAAGGCAGAACAGTATGATGTGGAACAGCCTTGTTTCGCAACATTTTTGTAGACACTGACTTGATCAGTTCAGTTTGTCCTGGATTTATCTATATGATCAGACGACAGCACGTCATGGAGATGGCCCTGTGACTTCCTTGGTAAATTCGTGATCTAGGGATAGAAGATAATTACAGTTTGAACTACATGGATCAGGCTCTAGATATCAATGTTCCTCATTTCTGAATGGGGATTTTCTGAATGACAATATTTTTTCTGCTGATTTCGTTTTTTCGAATAGCCTAATGAATGTCACACTTGGTGACCCATAACTTGGTACTCGCAATTGATGTGTAAAACCCGACTCAACCCAAGCCACGGGATGCAAACGGAAGAAGTGGGCAATTTGACTCCAGTGTGCAACTGCGAACTCACGCAAGAATTCATAGCGTAACTATGACTGCGTGTCCTAATCGACAGTCGTCCAGCAAACGAATTTTCTGCTTTGAACATTTATTGGTTGCAAAATATATTGGTCATCGATTTGTTTTGCCTGTCTGAACAGTTGGTGGAAAAAGATAGCGGGGTAATGACAGGAAGTCATGTGACCCATCAGGTCAATATTCTCTTTGCATATCTAAACATTTCACGAGAAGCAAACTGATCCCTGTGATGATTTGAATCTCTTGTATTGTGGATGTTCATGCAGACATCTTGAATAACATGACCACACGACCTGGCCTCTAGCACTGGTTTGAGCGATATTAAATACAAATATCCAAGAGTAGTGATGTAATAGCCCAGTTATCTCATCTGATGGATTGTAACGATCTATGTGACCGTTAGATATAAGAAACGACCAAAGGGGGAACTATTAGTAGAATTAATGTTCTTATTCAGAACACAAGTATGTGAGGCAGACGCCAACCAAGAGCTTCATTCTCCACCACGTTAACCACAGTCACAAACTACATTCAGTCGCTGTCACGAGTAACACTACTTTGTGGAGACGCCAACCAGGAGCTTCATTCTCCACCACGTTAACCACAGTCACAAACTACATTCAGTCGCTGTCACGAGTAACACTACTTTGTGGAGACGCCAACCAGGAGCTTCATTCTCCACCACGTTAACCACAGTCACAAACTACATTCAGTCGCTGTCACGAGTAACACTACTTTGTGGAGACGCCAACCAAGAGCTTCATTCTCCACCACGTTAACCACAGTCACAAACTACATTCAGTCGCTGTCACGAGTAACACTACTTTGTGGAGTGATTTTTTTTTATCGAAACTATGTGAATAATTCCCTCTCCCGACACACGCATCACACCTGGCTCAACAATTGGTCAGAATGACCTGTTGTTGATAGGGCAAATACGAAATAACATCGAAATATTTTCCTCTTTCAAATATCAATGGACCAATCTGGTTTGTGTGCTATCTTTCATGTACCTTATTCACAGAATCAAATTCGATGAACGCCGAAAGAACGAACTCAGTATCATGATAAATTAATGTTTTGTTATCTTACCTTTATTATGTTTTTTCCTGTCTTGTGAAAAGAATTAAAATATATGTCGCTGTTATGAACAATAGGAACACCCCGAAATATGAATCTTTGGTCGTGGGAGACGTGAAAAAATGACATTGTCCCATGAGACGTCACGGCAAGTCTGGGCACCGGCTATTGCTTTAACACTGGCAACATTACAAACATCGGAAAATAGGTATTAAAGTAGCTTTGAAAAACAAACAATCTTGAAAGTTTAGTGATTTAGACGTAAATAAACATTTTAAAATAACAGAAATCGCCGATCAAAGCCTAAGAACGCAAAAACTCCAACATTGACCATGGCGAATGGTTCGATGCATAGCCCCAGCGTAGCGTTACGAGGTCAATGAAGTCGTCGTTTTCCGTCAACGACGGCTAAATATTTCTATCTAAGGACCAACCCCTTATTCTAAACGCATCGCTTCGGTGTGGGAAATATGTAGCTATTCCAGAACAGAATCAAGCTGGGTCATCTCGGTAGTAGTGCGATAATTTCTTCTATAAAGAAGTAGCTCCCTTAGGCATGACCAATTTGAGGCTTCGTTTAACAAAGCAAATTTGCACACGCGAATAACTCTCGGACCATTCCTTCTAATATTTCTCGTATCGATGGATATGAGCTGCTGACCAGGGACGTTCATGAGACGGCCTCTCACACTTTCAACCCATTTTCCCTGGTGTCCCAAAGTCAGTCATCGCTCCTATGAAATAAATGACAGCTAATCTCGAGTCGATATTTCATTATTCTTCAGGCAGCCGTTTTCCTTGTTGATGTCTTGCCGTCACTTCTAAAATTCGCTTCTCACCCGTGAGACATTATCTGGTGTTTTTTAACATTTTAATTCAAGCCCAAGGGGAATTTCACATAAACAATCAACGCTGAACCCTTGAAGCAAACGTCGGATTCGATATTCAATACAGAACTGACGAAAAATTATGAGTTTATCATGGGTTAAACAAAGACGATTTCCATATATTATTATCAAATTAGGACTGATTTTTCTTCTAATTACAGTGATCAAGTCTGGGATTATGCCTGGAAAGGCTAAGTCGAGCCATGGCCAAATCCAATGTTATCATCATAGTTGGTGATATTCAGTGAAGCTGAGTATAGTGTGTAAAATAAAAACGTAAAGAAGTGTCTGCTTTGTGAGATACTTTTTTGATACAAAAGTACATCTAGTATGTAAATTATTAAATTTATATCGTTGCATTTTCAATGTGTGACCACGAATACCACATCGATTGCCCGTCTGATCACAGCTTTTACTTCGGTAACATTAGCTATTTCTTACTATGTGAACACTTAAGAATTTCGATAATAAAATAATAATAAATTTTCAATCTGCTAGTATATTATCCATAACTTAGTTCTACTAAGTCCAATAATTGCTTTGGATTACAACTCAATTTGCGTACTTTCTATTTCATTGCTATGGCTTCAACGAAGACATCCCAAAGCCTCCGGGATATTCACAATATCGATTGGGAAATTTCATTTTCATCTGTAACTTAATCAAGGCCTCGTTGAGTGTCGCCAAGGGACCAACGAATGAACGTTACTCAAATACTGCTTTCTTTCGAATTGTAAATAACCGTCTAAGTATAAAAGATGCGCACTTTATAGGATTCCAACCGATAAAAGGCGGCAAAGTAAATTCACCCGATCTGCATGTCGAAATGAGAATTTGCGTGGATTACCAAGATTCTAACGCGTAATAGCGTTATGTGTGACCTAGGAAAGACCTGACAATCAGAGGGCATTGGTGTTATAATAAAGATAAACATGCTATCTACGAGGAAGAGTGTGATGGAACAGGCCATGTTCATATAGCTTTTAAAAACCCCGGCTATGCATGACGTCGGGTATATTTTGGCTAGAAAAGGCGAAGCTACCTATTTCATTTATTGTTTTCAACGGAGATCGTTTTTTATTTAGATGCTTGGGAATATGCAGCCCCTGATGTCAATAACGGATGAGAATTCACCATTACTCTTCAATGGTTACACAATCAAACTTGAGCGAAATATATTATATATACCCTAGAACAGATTTTTAATTGATTGCGACAGGCAGGCTAAGGATTTTTAGTAAAAATACCAGGATGTATTTGTGTTATATTGAAAACTGTTGATCACTCTTGTATCATATGACTCCATCTTGTGTTCTTTTAAATTTTCATCGTATACATGATTGAAAGTGGTGACGATTGTCGTCTGATAAATATCTTTCAATGATGGACGTGGAAAGTCTTTCATTGACGACGGGGGTACGGCGCATCACGTTGGGCACACCGGTTCTCGTCAGATCACCGAAGTTAAGCAGCGTTGAGCTCGGTCAATACTTGGATGAGTGACCAGGTGCTGTACTGACTGGGCTGATCAGTGTCCAGAATAATAGGAACTGTGGACACTCTCGTGTTCTGGCGCATGTAGGCACCGTCGTGATATGACTGAAACAATGTTGAAAACGACGTTAAATCCTACTCACTCACTCACTCATTGACGACGGCTGAATAATGAGTGGTGGATCTGAGGCCAATAAACAAAGCTTGCTTCATCGCATTCATCATAAGGTTTTTCGATTATGGATGCGAAAATTGATTTTGAACGACAGTTGACTACTGCATTTTTGATCTGATGCTAATATCAAAGGCTATGTAGACACTGTTAGATTCTTACATTCATAGCATTGTGAAGTATAATTCTACCTTAACCGATTTGGGAGGAATAGTTTGGATAGAAAATATGATCCATATGCCTGTTTCTGTGTGATGACAAAATTGCATTTTTCTCTCGAACATTATATATGAGATTCGAAAGTGCATTAGTTGCTAGCTAACCTTTTCAGGATACCAATATTCTGGCATGGTCCACACATGGCACTACCGCCTAGAATTAATTACTAGAGCTGGTGACAAACATCAACTACAAGCGTCAAGTTAGTGGTTCAATATTCAGCTGTCATCCACTAGATGATCCTTCAGGCCTGGACAAGTCCCTAGGGCCCAGGCCAGATAGGGTTTAAAGTACCAAGTATTACGCACAAACGAAATCATGCTGTCATGGCATGATCAATAATGATTACGGTCTTCGGAATAGCCGAATTCGTTGAAAGAATATCTCTTCAGAAAACTTCTTTGACTTTTAAACGACCGGCTAATGGATACGAAAATGGATTCGATATTCAATTTCTGTGGTCGACGGCTGTCTACAGGATGTCGAATTGGGCGACCACACTGTCTTCATTCGTATCAATCACGACCACCTAACATCGCTTGGAATTCGCAGTTAAATACGTTAAGCCTTCACACGGCCAATGTCAAGTGCAACCGGAGAAAAGAGTAAACAGCGGTGATGCTCTGGATCGAGTGGGCTATATTGGGAGGCACCACAAGTAACCATAATGTGAACCACCACCATTATTACCTCCAGATACCCATAACGTAACTATGAATGCTTGTCCATCACGACAGGTTTCCTATAAACGAATTTTCCGCTTTGAACACTCATTAGATGGAAAATGTGTTGGGGATCGATTCTCTTGAACTCTCGTTGCCCTTAGGAAAATATTACTTTTGATTTCATTTTATCGTGAAGAATTGTGATGTTGATCATGGATTATCATTTCGGCTACAGAAATAAAACACAGCACAATGGCAATGCTAACCGAAATTTTATTCTTGGTGGATATTTGTAAATCCTTCACAATTTAAAAGCATCCAGAGTGTGATAGGACTGTAACATTTGTTTTGTGTTACAGCTTATTTTTACCTTTCTATCACAATTGATATTTCATCTATAAAGTGTGGGATTTTTGTCGTCGCGGCGTAACTATAACAATGATGGCTCCCCCACAGGCCTGTTAGGGTTAAACCAGGGCAATATGGTCCGGTGATATAAAAAATGGGAGGAGACACAATAAATACATCGTCATGAGAATCAAAAATACATAGAAATTACGAAAGGTGAATGGCATGACGAAGTGATCACGAATAGCAACTCTGAATACGGCGGGTTGACTACCTAGTCACGTTGACATCAAAGGTAATACTGGAGCTGATAGAATGGCTACGGCAGCCGTAGATGATGAGGTTGATCCTGTTGAAATCCCATACAGTGATTTCTGACAATCTATCTGTGCTTATGTGAGAAAGTTGTTTCAAGCTTTATTGGATGCTATGGATAATAACAAACTTCACGAGTAAAAATAACTGTAGGCTATACTCATCTGAACAGCCAGAAACGATTCGATCAAGCCACGATTAGACGATGTAGAATCAGCCATACACGATTAACTCACGAACATTTACTAAAAAGAGCCAGTCCCAAGGTGTATTCCATGCCACGAAGATCTCACCGTGAAACATATTCTTATCGACTGTATAGATTTTAAGCTTGTAAGAGATCACTTTTATCGAGCTACGTTGGAAGATCTTTTTAGTCGATTAAAAGAAGATTTTAGATTATTTGAGAGAGATCGGTTTGTTGTATCAGTTGTATTGTATGTACATATTTTTTATGCATTAGTTTTCTGGGTTATTAGCTCGAATACTTAGAATTTTGTTTGATCGTCGCTGTATGGCTGAAATATTGCTGAACCTTAATTCTCTCTCTCTCTGAATACGGCGGTAAAATCGCATCAGCCAAACATTGTCCAACTTTCCCTTATCCTAGATCACGCGTTTTGTATATGTTGTCTCCATAACTACGTAACGAATTCGTTTCCTTTCTTTCGTTTTTCTTGGCACGCATTTTCCATTTTTGTGGCAAGTGTTATTGAAAAGCGGAAACCCACCATCCCGACCAAAGGCCCAGGGTTTTTAACCGGATGTTTCACAGAAAGTTCTCAACAGGCTAGTGAGAGTTCGAATTGGCGACTGCTTTCTTACCGGAGAACCCATTACTTGGTATTCGTACTTAATGTGATAAACCCTACTCAGCCCAAACCAAGTACAGCTATCGGAAGGGGTAAACCCGTTGCTCTTAGTGGAGTGGACCAATGCAAAGACGCACAAGTATTCATTCTGTACATAAGGAATGCCGAACCTGATCGACAGCAGTCGGATAAACGAATGTCCTGCTTTGAAGGCCCATCAATGGGAAAATATGTTGGACATCGATTTTGCTTGACAAGACAGTCTGAACTAGCCTGGCAGTAGGAGGAGAAATCATATTTGATTTAATTTTATCGAAGAATATACTGCGCTGGTTATAAATGTGTCCACGGTAGAACAGCGGGTGACCGACTTTAAGGAATGCACTCTTTAGCCAAATGTCGCCCGGAATCGAAACATTCGTCAAGATGAAAAGTTGGAGATAATAGCGAGATGTATCATCGTACATTTCCTGTAACCACGGTAAGTTATTTTTATATTTAGAGTTCACGCCGAAGAAATATTACAACGATGAGTGTTCATTTCTATTCTGCTGGATAAATGGATGATGTATGTTGGATTATATTGATGATGTCACCATGATAGTCTTCAATAATAATAAAAACAAGGCAATAATCCACATTAAATGGAAATATGCCCTCGCAGCGAATACACTGTTGCATGGTATCAGCTGGAAAATGGAAACCGATGTTGTCGGGAGTAATTTTGCTTGCAATCCTTTTGCTAGTGGCGATATCTTGATAGACAAGGTCAGTCCAATCTGCCCTATAGTTCTCGACATCATCGGACGATAACCGATTATTTCCGACGGTCCCAGCGAATTTGTGAGCACATCTGTGGCATAGCGAAGAGAAATGATCCGCCATGGTCCCTAATTAACCAGAAAAGGCGCTGGACATCGACTTTCGCCATTTCTGACTGAATGGGAAAGTGCCTTACGACAGCAGTATTTTGTTGTTAATAACTGAAATTTCATTATCAGACAGCCTTTTGGAGAGATTGTGGAATCGATTTGTTCAAAGTATTTGCCGATATAAGGACTAGTTACACATTTACTGTCCGACTCTACTTGTACCATAACAAAACCTAACCACGCTAAAGTACACAGGAAATAAAACGTTGGAAAATCTCAAATATAGAAATATTAGTCTTGCCATTCTCCCATGGTAAGAAACGTATTCGAAATATTATCATAATACTGGTATCACTAATTTTTCCTCAATTCCGGATTGAAGTAGCCCACACTAAAAGTTGAGAGAAAAAGGGGAGAAAGGTATATTGGGTTTTTTTCATAGCTTTCTATCATACAATTATTTTTCCACTTTAACATCAATTGAGGATAAAATATTATTACGTTTGCCACATAGATGAATGGTAGATTTGTTCGTGAACAATACTGATGTGTATGTGTAATGAAATGTCAGTGTCACGTCGCAGTACGATAATTCTGACACGACCTTTGAAAAATATTCGATTTTTTCGGCTGTTGATACCCTTAGGCTTTCCCTTCTAGGGCAGCGATAGAAAGTCTAGTCAGCTGGGAATTTATCATTCGAAGATACCTCAAGATGTACGCTGTAAATCTCAATGATCATGTTGATGTGAACATAATTTTGCGCGGAGGCTAATCTTTTTATTTGATGCAATTGAATTATTCAGTCGGCATACAGAAGAATGCATTTCAAACGCCTACCGTCTGAAAAATATGCCAAGTATGAAAACTGCTCATCTGGATATATAGAATGTTTCAGACTGACGTTACAGCAGCGATCTAGTGTCGCCAATAGATTGGTGGAACTATATATTAGAAGCGACTCTTCGACGTGGAAACGTATGAGTTGCGTTATGTTAGTTCAACTGAGACTGTTAGTGGTGCGTGTATGGCTGAGAGAAGAGAGTAAAATCAAATCATTCGGATCTGCATTGGGTGTGTAATGTGTTCATTGTTATTGGGTGTGTAATGTGTTCATTGTTATTGGGTGTGTAATGTGTTCATTGTTATATGCTGCCTGGAAGATATGGGATCGAGGTGAATCGATTCCAAACCCCAATTTAGCTATGTTATTAGTCCACTATTGTGTACTACTTTGTGCAGACAAATTGGGAATTTTTATGGTCGCATCCTTTGAAGGCTAAACCAAAACTCGCTCATTTCATTAGGCTTATCTTCGACGATGAGACAGTTTGAGGTAATTTTACGCGGAGCATTTCAACAGACAGTCCCTTGAAACTTGAAAGGTTAAGCTGACCTGGTCATTGTGGTAGTTACTCTACTCAAGGAGGCAGCCATCCTCTCGCCATCTTCTGCAGGGTTCTTGCACATTTACAGAACTGTTCTATCGAACAGTTGTTGTGAACACAACACATTTATTTATCTTGGAATGCGCCAAAGAGTTATTCAATATAATTAAAAGCGTCAATTTCACTTGGTTTGAGTTTTGAGTTTGTCAAATTACCGTAGAACTATTTAATGTGGAAAGATATATCAGTGGGTCGCGGCTGATATCCTTTCACGCAGCGAGATGGTCACCATATTCGTTTACCCTGACGATGGAGGAAGTAGTTCATCGTGAGATATTTTTCAGTTTTTAACACTCGATTGGTCAATTGAAATGTTGTGTCCATAATGATATGCGGCGATTCGAACATTGTACTTGATTCAGATGTGGACTGTGAAGACTGTAAATACGTTAACAGCCGAAACGCGAGACAAAATTGTGCTAGATATAATGGAACATCAGGATTGTCTGAAGAATGATGCACTGTACGAAAAAGAAATATACATGGTGTAGAAAAAGGATCCTTAACAACAAGCCACATTGGAATTCTATATAATCAGTGCGGATATTTTCAATAAGAAATGAATTTAGGTACAGAAGCGATAACCTTGGAAAGTGAAATGTCATATGACGAAATTACAACTGCGCTCAAAAATCCTAAGAATGATAAAAGTCGGGGATTGTATATTTCCGAGTGGAATTCTTGAAAATCTTCTGGAGCCATTTTGGGTACTTTTTCCTATGATCTCCGAATACAAGCTTCCATAAAGGAGAATTTTGTCTAACACAGCTCACTTGCCTTCCCAATCCAAATAATACGAGAATTCTGTTGATAAAAATGACGACCGATGACATTGGTTGCTGTTATACAGAAATCCTGGGTCTATTGCTTTCAATTGAGCTTGAAAATGCGTTTGATTCGATTTCACGGAGTTGTATGGATAAGGTTATCAAAACGTTCAATTTTGGAAAAAATATACAGAACCGGATAAAAAAAAATGTTAACGTAGGAAGAAATGCTTGGGAAGGCCGTTCAAATGTATTGGAAATGAACGTTAACTGCTACAATCATTTACCATACATTTCCCATACATTTGAGCGGCCTTCGCAAGCATTTCTTACTACAGGAAGTGTACAATCAATTTAACCTCTTGTGTAGCGAACTTTGTATAAGGATAATTGAACGGCCATCTTTCACACTCAGTTTCTTTAGGGCGAGGGTTTAGACAAGGGGATCCCATATTGCCGTATTTAACCCTATCTGCACTGGGCTATTTGAGATCTGCCCAGGCCTGGTGGAGGAGAGGGCGTTTCGGCTTCCCCCTAAATATTTTTCTGATCCCTTGCGCTAGAGGGCTGATACTTACCACACTATACCCCTGGATTAAACTCTACCAGAAAATGTACAAAAATCCAAGATGGCCGATTTGATGACGTCATAGTAAAGGTATTTATTTTTTGGTCGATTTTTCGGATTATTTATTTGTTTTATTCGTAAAAACTGCATGGTAAATTAGCAAATAATAATCTCATGTGAAATAAAATAGTTTCTGACCACTTTTTCAAGCAGAAAAGCAAGAATTTGGAAGATAAATGACGAAAACATCACTTTTCTGGTGGCCGTCATTTTGAGTTTACCCATGATCCTCTGCTTGGGTGGTTATCCAAATAGGCTGAAAACAACTCCAATATGATAAACTATAAAGTTTGTCGTTCCGGAGATAGGGCAGAAATTATGGTAGGTGGGCCATAATGCCCCTCCCCCCTCCCCCCGGTCTGGTAGGATTAATCTTGCTATGAGCTGAAGTGCTTGGCCAAAGGAAAAGGAATAATGACAGTATGAAAAGGATAAATACAGGAGACGTATAAAATCGATTAGTATGTATATAACACCCAGCTTATGCTTGACGAGTCAGAGATCTTCAAGCGTGAGGCGCCAGAATCTCTACAATAATTTGAACAACATTCGGAACTAAAATAATTGTAAAAAACTGAATAAAGACAAATTTAGGTTGTGTCAGGATATTAGTCTGGATTGGGTGAAAGACTCCGCTGCACGTGGAATACATTTTAAGTCTGTTAATGCCTAAACTAATATAGGAGAAACATGAATAGAATACTGCATGATTTTCATTGGGAAGAAGCGGATTGCTTTCCAACTTAAAATGGCAATATATAATCTGTTGTACTACGTTCAATTTGGGGGACAATATTTTACTGAACTGATTGAAAATACGACAAATCCTTTCTGAAAAGATGTCATGAAAACTTAGCACAACATTTTCAAAAAAATACCATTAATAGAGCACGAAATAATTAATGAGTCTCTATATCCCAAATTTCTTTTCCTACGAAGTAGGCTACAGATCGCAAATTGTCCGGTAATGAGTCAGTCAGTCAGTCAGTCCATACGAATCCTTTCGTCGGCAAAATAAAGAGAACCATTGACATTAGAACCTTTATTTTTGGCATGAACGTGCATTAGGGCATTGTTACCAGCAAGTTCTGAGCTGACCGAATTCTGATGAAAATCTTATAATTATTTTTTTTATTATTTATTGATAGCTCAGCGAGTGCACTGTCATGCCCATTGGGAACCCTTGGCTGTATGTTTCACTGTATATATAACACAGTACAAAACGTGATGGGATAATGAAACAGGAAATGCTAATTTTCCATCATTTGTTAGTGCATTTATCTACACTGCTATTACCAGGCAACTTGCCATTCTTAATACACACAATTCAGTATATTGTTATAGATATATGTAAACTGTGGCCTTTAACGTGTATCCTATTTCACATCCAAACATTTCATCACAGACCAAATCATGCAGGCTTCAAATTTAGGTCAAATTGCCACTGATGATGAAATATCCTACATCAACTAATTAAGTCAGCCTGAAGCAATAACCCAGCAGAACATAGAAAGATCTGGTATCATCCTTCAGATTAGCCTGTGAGCAACAATGATAAAATTTACTGAGGGTGAAACAAAGCTGTCCTGCAAGCCACCCAAGGAATTTATCAGCTTGTGTTGGGACATTTTGTTGGTATCATGTAAGTTGTTTAGTAGTTTGCTCATTCAAATCTCCATACCATATTTTCTGTTATTCAACAGACAAATTTCTTTACTGGTTTTAATTGTTTAAGTTTTACTGGGTTTCAACTGCTACAGATAGTAACATAGTACTGATACTGTAGAAATGGGTAGTGTGAATTTAATTATTCCCATGTTTAGTACAATTTGTTCACATGAATGGTGGAATGTCTGGACTCTCAAATGAAAGTGTGTTATACATGTATAGCTCAAGCATGTTAGGTTTGAGGAACAAACATAGTTGCAATTAAGATATAACCAAAGAAATTTCATGACAATTATTGAATCTAAGTAGGCCCCTACCTAACAAAATTAGCTTAATAAAAAAGGCCTTCCTGACGTAAATTGTTTTCTTTTGAGAGAGAATGGTATTTTCTGGGTTAAGAATTTCCTGTATAAAGATAGGTTGTTCAAGGAGGCTTTGTTTTGCCGCTATTGTGTGCATTAAGGGTATGGAAACATGATATATGCACCCAGAGCCCTGATCTACAGCTGTATAAAACTCAACATCTGGCATTGACGGCATGTTTAAAGGGTCTTAATTTATTTTCTTTGGGTAGAATTTAACTAGATAAAGTAACTTTGATTGTACTTCTTGAATATTGACTATATATCACACTGGGATATAATTTAAACAAAACATTACATGTGTAATTATGTCTAAATTTTTCTTGTCATTTCAAATTTTGATTCCTTGATTAAGGGATACAGAATCACTGCCACGGAGTGTGTTGGTGTGTCACAGAATCACTGCCACAGAGTGTGTTGGTATGTCACAGATTCACATCAGCACAGTAACTGGTAAACTATTCATTCAATCCCATCACTTTTAATCTTCAACAAAATATTCAATACTGTTTTAATCGAAAATTTCTGATTTTTGATGAAAATCTCTGGTGATTCTTACTTGGGCTGCATGTGCCCATCTTAATATAGGCAGGATTTCAACTTGGGGCTGGGGGGGGGAGGGGGGGGGGATTGCCAAGAGCTCAGTGCCTGTCCTAATGCCTACCTTACTTCGTAGGTCTTGTGACGCATAGTCACACTGCCATGTGATAATACATAGACGAATAGTGTGGAGCTTTATATGCCAGTTATATCTTTTTTTCTAATTTCGAACATCTTTTATCCTCCCTTTTCCTGCTATATTACTGTGATCATAAAACATCAAAAAGGGAAACATTAGCACATATAATATTACAGATAAGCTTTGTGCAATAGACTGTATGTAAATGGCAATAAGTTACCGCGGTATAAGACCGAAACATACAGTCTATTAATTAGCATCAATACCTGCAAATCTCTCCTCGGGAGGTAATGAAAAAATGATAAAAAAAAACTAAACGTTTGTCGGTAGAAATTTAACATGATTAATTGAGATCATTTATTTTAATAAGTGGAGGGATGTCTCAGGGAGCTTTAGGCTTCGTGCCTTAGATTTAGAGGAATTAGCTTTCATAATATTGTAATCGATATATACCTGTGCATGTGTGCAAACCACGGCCTCCTCTGATCAAATTCCACTTGTCACGCCTTGTGTTTACCAAGTAATAGGCCCACTCCTTCAATTCAAAAACCGGTGTAAGACTCGGGAAGTAAAATCGACAAAGGATCTTTTGCAAGTTGTATTATCAGTCTTTTGTCCAGGATATTAGCTTTTCAGTGGGAGGTCTACCCCAAAGCCTTTCTCCCAAAACCCTTACAATTCCTTTAGATGCTCATGTTCCTACGAAGTAGGCTACAGATTGCAAATTGTCCGGTAATGAGTCAGTGAGTCAGTCAGTCAGTCCATCCGAATCCTTTCGTCGGCAAAATAAGGAGAACCGTTGACATTAGAACCTTGATTTTTGACATGAACGTGCATTAGGGCATTGTTACCAGCAAGTTCTGAGCTGATCGAATTCTGATGAAAATTTGATTTATAATTAATTTTTTATTATTTATTGATGACTCGAGTGCACTGTCATGCCCATCAGGAACCCTTGGCTGTATTCTTCACTGTGACTTTTAAGCGCCTGGGACTAACTTCGGCCGCCCAGCACTAAAGCAAAAAAAAAAATGATGCGCCCAGCTCTCGAAAATATCAGTAACTATAATGGTACTTGCCAAGATATGTCGGCATTATACGTTTCCAGGTAGCTCCGCCATGTTTTCCCTAATAGTCCACGCCACGCTTCCCAAACATCTGCCGTAAATTGTTGGAAATATTCGGGAACCCTCGTGATCATGCTGGTCGCTGTTAGCCGGTGGTATTGCGGAAGGCTACCGAAATCCCAGAATCTCGCGTCAGGCGAGCTGTATATGCCACGATGCATGAAGGAAGCAAATCATTTGATCGGAGAATGGAGGTTGTTATTTTTAGCCTAACTTACATTGTAATGTTGACACACATTCCGATACCACACACATTCCGATAGTATCCGTTTTCACTCATTTGCTGGTCTTGGAATTTCGTTGAGATTGAAGGCATGTTATACTGCACGTTTTATATATCCAGCCTATACAACATTGCATCATTTCTTCAGTTCAGTCATTAGTTAAAAAATCTTCTACCTCAAAAAGAAATAAAAAATGGCTGGATTTTATGAGAGAAATTACTAAATTTAAACACAACAATGACCCTATTATATGTTATTACTGAAGAAATCGATAATAAAATCATCGTTGTGTTTTAAATTCAGTAACCTATAACCACTTGTTTATTTTGTTCGTGTGTGCTTTATTGTTCATTGATTATTATTATGTACTCTCTTCAGATGAGGTACCTTGAAGTTGAATGCCAACTAAATATATCCATGGAGAATGGCTCTCTAGTGATGCCTGATTTGATTCTTGCATTCTAACAAATCTCTGATCTTGACTTTTCTCACTTCAAATTTGTGTTTCTTATCCAGTTTCCTGTCTTATTTAGGACTACAAACATTTACTTCTCAACTCCTCTGACAGAGCATCATTCCCTAGGCTAATTTAAGAAAAATCGCATAATGCCGAGAAGGGGACTCTCGGACTCGCCCCCAACACTTCGTGCTGTACTGCTGGGCTGATCATTCTCCAGGGTAATAGAAACTGAGGGCGATAATAGTTGCTACGCTAATGACTCACCAGCGGTGACATCTGGAAAATTTAATAGTTCCCACTGTCAATTAGAGACGCTATATAAATTCTCTCATGGTAGCACACAGGGCCCCCAAGTCATCTCGAGTACACACTTAAATTATCTCAAACCCTATTTCGTAGGTCCAGTGACGTTAGTCACACTGCCATGTTGACAATTCCACCCAGATACGTAACGCTAAATGGAAGGATTTCGAAGCAGTTTTCGAGACAGACTAAAAGGACGGATATCTTTTTAACACGCATGAGGGCCCTAGAGACGTTGCTCAGTTGAAACACTAATGAGTGTTCAGGTAGACGGCTATATATAGCATTAAAATAATACGTGTAACTGCTTTGGAATTTCTGACTTTTTTTTATAACTAGAAACAGTTAATATTTTTGTCAGTTTTCTTCTTCCTTTTGTTTCTTTTAATTTAATGACAGATTTTATACACTATATACTTCAATGAACTTTTACTTCAGTTTCACTTTCTATTTTGCTACTGCAATAATCAAATATGTTCCTACGAAGTAGGCTCTCATTTGCAAATTGTCCGGTAATGAGTCAGTGAGCGAGTGAGTCCGTCAGTTCTTCCGAAACATTTCGTCGGCAAAATAAGGAGAACCGTTGACATTAGAATCTTGATTTTTGCCATGAGCGTGCATTAGGGGACTGCTACTAGCAAGTTCTGAGCTGACCGAATTCTGATGAAAATTTGATTTATAATTATCTTTTATTATTTATTGATGGCTCAGCGAGTGCGATGTCATGCCCATCGGGAACCCTTGGTTGTATGTTTCATTGTGACTTTGGAAGGTTCCCTGATACCAGGAAGCCTGGTTCATTCGAGATTCAGACCATCTGAAAATGGTTATCGTTGGATGGAATCCCCCAATCCCCATATATTCCGGAAGCTTACATGATGCTACATGTATTCAACCTATGTACTACCCTCGGGGGGATTTCCCCACCCCTGGGTCAGACCTACTTATGTCACCTATAAACCTCGAAATTGGCAAAAACATGTCTTAGGTCAAGTACACACTTAAATCAAATCAAACCCTACTTCGTAGGTCCTGTGACATCACACTGCTCATGTATCAGATAAATAATTCTAGAACTTGATGAGATGTAAGCTTCTGAACATAGGATATGTTCAATTATTATACAGGTATGTATATTCCAAACTTAAATATCAAATAAATCAAATTTCATGTGTCAATTTCATATTGTTGGATATATTGTTTTTCCTGTTGCATGAAAAGCTATATAACCTATTATAGCTATACTATACGTATTCTTGCACTATAGAATACTGATCAGCTATACAGATTTGATATTTTTGGAACATCATGATGTCTTGCTGGCATAATTGAAAATTGTTGGCCGCTTCTATCTTGCAGGAAATTAGCCTAGTTTTTTGTATACTATGATTTATCCTTTTAATTTGGTGCTAATGTTATTAAATGAATTAGGTCTTTGGATTATGGACGGGGAAATTCGTTAATGAACGACGGCTGAATATTGAATGACGGACTAGACGCTTGTATTATTTACCATGTTTCCCCCATGTCGAGGCGTTTACTCCGTCAGACGCCCTCGATGCTCATCCATTAATATCAGTTGAGTTAATTATTTGAGCTGGTCTGTCATCACAGCACCCGAGCTAGCGTATCTGAATCCGCTGAAGTCGGTACTGGGGCCGTGTGGTTACTTCATAATTTCCACATGAACACAAACAATCAAACAAATAAAATTGCGGCTGAAATACCAAGGCTACGTCTTAGAATCCGTCGTATTCTAGTCTGAATGAGGGGTACCGGAGGCGGATTTCATGTGGAGTCGAGTGGTTACTTTTTAGTCGCCAGACGTCACCTTCGCCCACCTCTTGCACACGTCACCAATCTTAGATATACGAATATATGTTTTATATTTGTAGTTGTATATTCATCTAATGCACTATAAAATATGGAAAACCCTTGCTTCGTGGGCCATGAAAGAGCTGTTTGCAAAATTGCCGGTATCTAAATTGCCAGAAAAAGATATCTGTGGTTGCCATTCAAATTTCATGACATTTCATATATATGTAACCTCGCCAAGATATATTCCGAGTTTCCAGTAAAGCAATATAAAGAAAGGAATCTGATCAAACATTAGCTAATATTCAAATTATTCTTAGCATCTGTTCACTATTTCTGTAGCCATGTTGTTTAAATCAGTTGATGGTGATCAGTATGATTTTGAATGCTTCTCATCGTCCAAAGCTTCAATTCAATCCCCTGGATCTAGCCTACATCGCAGTGATTTTTTTGCATAAATGGAAATGTGCGTTCTTGAGCTGATCAGTCATCACAGTTCCTCAACTAGCGGCGCTGGGGGCCCTGTTGTTACTTATAGTTTCCACATCAGCACCTGCAAGAAATGTGCGGCTGAGATACCAAGGCTTCGTCTTAGATGCCCCTATATTCTACTCTGAATGTGAGGTATCGATGGAGGCTTTTCTGTGAGGTATTATGGTTGCTTTTTAGTCGCCAGACGTCAATTATTCCTACATATCTCACATATATACACAAGGGTGTGAAACACCCTATCCTGATTGCTATCTACCATGGATATACCCAATCAGATCCACTACATTGCATTCTTTGCCACTCTCTTTGAGAGGGTTCAATCGATATGGTCGTGATATGAGAAAATGACAATCATAGTAAATAATATCGCTATACCCGCGCATCTACGAGTACCAGGTCATTCTGAAGAGCTTCGCAACTTTCTCGGCCTCTTGTAACGGGCTCTTGTTGATCATTGATCATTTATAGTAATTACCTGTGCTGTCACTGTTCTCCACCAAAGGTCGTTGGGTTATCTAAACTGACATTTCCAATACTGTCCGGCCACGGACTATGCAACTATGTAAAGCACGCTCACAGTATTAGCCCAGATAAGTCAACGTTGATACTTGTCGATAATGTTAAAATATGTAGGCGTTAGTAAACATGGTTTGAAAAAAAGTTGAGGTGGAGTCGAATTCGTCAGATCTGTTAGCGGTCACCTCGCTTCATTTTAGCGCGATCTCGCGAATGTTCCACCAACAGTAAAAAGAAATCTGTACATCAGCCACAACTCACAGTATTCAGTTCAAGTGATCATAATCTATAAGTTGTATTGCAAGTCTATGAAATATTTCAGATCCTAATAAGCTATATTGCCGGGAAATACTCAACTCGTGTGTACTGCTACATCGTTATCGTTATAGCTGAAAAAATGTTGAAAGCGACGTTAAACCCTATTCACTCACTCACTCACTCGTTATCCTTGAAACGAAGAGGCCTTTTCGTCTATTAATTTGCTACGCTAAATGGATTCCCTTTGTCTGTGAGAGAGAGAAGAGAGAGAGAATTAAAGTTCAATGTCGCGTTCAGCAATATTTCAGCTATATAGCGACGATCAAACAAAATTCTAAGTACTCAAGTCACTAACTTAGTAATCCAACGCATTAAAACATACACACATTAAAACTTATGTAACAGCCCGATTTCTCTCAAATAACCCAAGATGCAATCCTCCCTCACCCGACTAAAAGATCTTCCAAAGTAGTCGCTCGATAAAAAGCATCTCTTACAATCTTAAAATCTATGCATTCGATAAGAATATGTTTCACCGTGAGATCATCATGGCATGGAACACATCTTGGGACTGGCTCTTTTTTTTAGTAAATGTTCGTGAGTTAATCGTGTATGGTCGATTCTACATCGCCTGATCATGGTTTGATCGAAACGTTTCCGGCTTTTGTCTGTGAACAGAGTCTAGTTAACTGCCATGCATGTATCAGAGCACGTGTTTCTGTGTGTAGAATCAATTTGTTAGATAGCATTTTTGTATGAAAATTCATGCACCGTTTATACAATGTTGGTCTTTAAATTTTTATATAACGTTGATTAAGCTAGTTTTAACGTTGAAAAAACCCGTTGGCGAATGACAATAATCTAACGTCATTTCAATGAGCAAAAAGGCGTTGATATTACTTCTGTCTCATGGGTTTCGAAAGCTGACTAAAACCTGTAATCAACGTTGAACAAACTTTGGTGTCCTATCTGAGAGGCAACTTCGGGAAAATAGCGAATAACGTGTATGCAGAAGCCTCGTATCGTGTTCCGTCGATACATACCATTTCTCAAATTCTTTAGATGTAATGTGAGATACATAGATCGATCAAGTGATATACATCTGATTGAATTAATATTAACTGATGATATTCCTAAAAGATTTTTAAGCTTGTTGTACTGACGTTTTCTTAAACATGTGAGGTACGGCTTATAGCGTTGGACATACCGGTTCTCGTCAGATCACCGAAGTTAGTTGAGCAACGTTAAACTCGGCCAATACTTGGATGGGTGTCCGGGTGCTCTAGTGATCTACTGACTGGGCTGATCAGTGTCCAGGGTAATAGAAACTGTGAGCAGTCTCGTGTTCTGGCACATGTAAGCACCAAAATGATATGACTGAAACAAGGTTGAAAAGGACGTTAAACTCTACTACTCCCTTCTTAAGCCTGCTGAGTATAAGAGACATCGCTGTCAGATAAAAAAAAACAGTTCGAGCAATTCGGCAACATACACCATCAAAACATCCATATAGCCGTAACATTATAACGTACTGATGTTACTCACAATTCATCCTGACACTTATCAGCTTTTGGACTTCTTGGAACATGTGAATTTCAACCTGGAAATGATCACGAATCCTATCTGCAGGCGTTAGAGCTTGATGTTATGTGATATTTATCATTTCTGTATTTATTCTTTCGTACAAGTTTAAAAGAATAGCCATTTTAAATCCCTACCGATTTCGACAAAACGTTCAGGATAGTTCAGTCGGTGTAGTCATTTGTTCATGAGGAAATATAACCAGGACAATAAATTCTGTATGATAGTAGAAGTTCAGAAGTACAAGATGTCAGTGGACGGGATCCTCCGTTGCAAGGAATGTAAAACAAAGAAGATAATTATAAATTACAGAAGGCCAATAACCCAACAATGTGGTGGTTAAATCACCACTGACCCACTTCAGTCTGCCCCGTAATTATCAAAATTGTCAAGTGATAGCTCCTTATTTGGAAGTGACATGCTGGATCCGCGGGTAAACCAGTGGCCTCGAAATGTCCCCGTGGAACTCCAAAATTTCCTATCTTGATAATTCTTGGACGATAACAATCTTTGCACCTTATGACCGCAAGTTCGTAGTCTCGACACCCTGATGAATGTCAGATCTGGCGATAACACTGATACACAAGAACCCATCGTATTCCTACGCGGTGTGACAAGCCCCGCTAAAAACTTGCCAAGTGCAGCCGGCGGAATGAGCGAACAGATTATTCTGGCTCGAGTGCGCAATTGAGAAGTGACACAAGCATTCACACCGTAACTGTGAATGCAAGTCCTCAACTACAGTAGTCCTATAAGCGAATTTTCCGCTTTGAGCACGTATTAACTGGACAATATGCTGGCCATCGATTTATTTTGCTTGTCGAAAAAGGCAACGACCGAGTGTACGATACAGGGAATGATACACTCTATTTGTCATACCAGAAAAAGTCATATCTGATTCTATTTTTGTCGAAATAAAATAAAGCTGCGTTGCTCAGAGCTTTGCACATTTGTAGCATTACAAAAACGATTCAACATCAAAGCGTCGATATTTAAGGAACACAATTACTATCCGGAAGAATTTGCCAAGATGAACAGATTTAAGGGTGGGTGAGCGAGTAGGATTTACCGTCGTTTTTTAAACAATTATTCAGTCATATCATGAGTATGCCAGGACACGAGAGTGCTCACAGTTCCTATTATCGTGGACACTGTTTGGCTCAGCCAGTACAGCACTTGGTCACCCATCGAGAGTTAAGAGAGCTGTATTGTCCATATCCAAGGTCGGCTTTCTCGCCATAGTACATGTCTAGAGAGCATACCAACGACATTATTTTCATTTTCTTTCCTGTTGGAGACAAGATGTTATATCCATGATGTTACTCGTTTTCATAATAAGGAATAACAAATAAAGCACACCAATCTGTGGGATGCTACTACCATCCTTTGTGGCTGGAAATAAGAACGTCGCTAAATGTAAGTTGGAACGGCTAACGTTGTGGTGATGTGTGTTAAACATTGCTCGCAAGTATTTTAATAGTGGCGACATCGTGATAGCCATGATAATTCCAATTTGCTCTATAGTTATTGACATCCCTGCACGATAACAGATTATTTCCGAGTGTCCCGGGGAATTTGTAAGTAAATCTTTGGCATAGAAAAGAGAAATTTTCTGCTTTGAACACTAATTAACCAGAAAAGGCACTGGATATCGACTTGCGCCTTTTCTGACCGAATGAGGAAATCCCGGATGACCGCAGTATTTTATGACTAATAGCGCTAATTTCGTATCTCTCAGCTGTTTGGAGATATTTGAAATCGATTTGTGAAAAATATTTACGTAGATATTAAGTATGATCTATACTTTTACGGTTTCGTTTCTCTAGTACCATAACAGGTTTTGGTCATGCTAGACTGCACATTTTCCTCATAGAAAGTAAAATCCTCGAGATTGGGAATGATTATTCTGTGAATATAAAAACAAAAGAAGAATGGAATTGCCTTTCGCTCATGGTGAGGAACTGTTAAAGTGATGTATCGGAATTGATAATTGTTCAAGACCGATTTTTTTTTCACCTGGCGAAGTTAGTAACAAGTACATCGCTCTACTGATATTTCTAAAGAAACTTTTTAGAGGATTTCTTCTAGTTACTGACCTCTTCTAGTTACTGACCTTTTCTAGTTACTGACCTCTTCTAGTTACTGACCTCTTCTAGTTACTGACCTCTTCTAGTTACTGACCTCTTCTAGTTACTGACCTCTTCTAGTTACTGACCTCTTCTAGTTACTGACCTCTTCCGGTGAAACTCCTTATTAAAGTAAAATCTCATCAACGTCATTTTACTTCGAGTAATAGCAGTACAAATATGCTCCGTGAAATAAGGCGTTCCACGGAATAATCCATTAGTGGTTATAATTTGGGATGTGTTCACTGGCTGTAGGATGCTACCATAAGTGTATACGCGAGCGAGGCTCTGTGGGATGAGACGTTACAGAGGCGACGTCATTGGTAGCGTCACATGTTCTTCGCCACAACGTCAACTTTACTTTCTCTCAATTCGGGCATCATTCTCCCTGAACTCCGAATTAATTTCATCTTAACACTGACGTATATGATGGCGGCACCCTTTAGTTGGTTTAGAGCTCAATAAATGCGCTCAATATCCGACATGAAACAGATGATACTCGTAAAACACGTCATTTCACAAAGTATCTATCAACGATGGGATGTAGAGCGAAAAAGACGTTCAGGCGACTTCTACTTTTAAATTAAAAGAATTAATAAATTTGTCTCGAGTATTTGAACTGGAACCCTAGAGAGAGCAGTGATGTCTACAATAATATTCAGCCAACCCATTTGCTGGCCGGGTTGAAATTCTCAACTTCGTTCATTATCCAAAAGCATTTAGAGATATGTGAGGATGGGGATAACATATTTCGAACCTACGAATCGCCTTTCTCCAGGGACTGCGGGAGCATCTTTCGGCAACAGACTATAGGTAAATTGTGCTATTTTCCTATCGTGATGGATATATCATATGAAGGACGGAACTTGTTTTGATTCGTCATGGCGTCACATAAAAAGGGTTATGTGAATAATGCTTTATGCTTCTGCTCACCACAATGCATTCGGAACTCTGTCCCTCCTTTGTCTCTGTTGGGACTCTCTGTTTTTTTTTGTCTCTATCTGAACTCTCTGTGCGTTCTTTGTCTCTGCCTGAACTCTCTGTCCGTTCTTTGTCTCTGTCTGAACTTTGTTCTCTGTTAGCTTTTCCCACAACAGATTAAAACCTTTCTAGGATATATATTCTGGTGCCATGTAGTACGACTGATGGTGTTGAATGTATGGGCATGTCGCACACTGATAGCAAAGTACGACGACAGTGAACAAGATATTTGGCGCTACGATCCGTAACTCGCGTCTAATTCCGATTAACCAAGGGTAATGGACTGTATGAACATTGTTCTTTTTTATGGCCGTGAAATCGCGACCTTGGCCTGTCCATCTGCCATACACTTATCGACATCCTGAGACGACCCTAATTACACAGGCTTTGAACATCGATTCTCCTCATCTATATCTGAAGCCGCCATTCGTGAACGGCAGTATCATTTTGAATCTGAAGTTGCACCGAAAGTTCATTGTGTCGACAGTCTTTTCTCAACAACACGTCACTAAGCATTCATACTATACTCAAACACTTTCTTGTTCTGTTGTGGATAAAATATTTATTTTCTGATATTAACGTTTTTCAATAATAATAAACAAAAAAAAAGCAATAATCTGTAATTTCGCGGAAATGTGACTATTTACCATCTTTCGTCGCAGGACTTCGCAAAATCTAAGTTGGCAAAAGCTAACGGTAGAGACGTGTGTAACTTTCCTCGGAAGCTTTTTAGATAATAGCGAATTTCCGGACAGACATGATCATTCCAATTTGTTCTCGACATGCCCGGACGATAACGTATTATTTCCGAGTGTCCCAGGAAATTTCTGAGTAAAACTATGACCCAAAAAGATAGATCTTCCGGCTTGCACCCTAATTAACCGGAAGAGATGCTGAACCTAGATTTTCCTCATTTCTGACTGAATGAGGAAATTCCGAATGACAAGAGTATTTTGTGGCTAATAACAGGAATTTATTTTTCCCTGAGCATTCGAAGAGATGTTGATTGGATATGTTCAAATTATTTACACTTTTACGATTTCCTTCTTCTACCTCCATAACAAAAGTTAGCCATGGTAGACTTGCAGAGGTAAAATAGTTGTCGGATATTTGAATAAGGAGACATGCAAAATAAACTTGCCATTCTGTCATGGTAAGGAACCGTCTGTGGAATATGTTTTTATTACCGAAAATTGCCGGCGAAAATTCGTTCTAAAGAAATTAAATGTTGCATTTCGAGAATGATAAGTTGATTGCTATCTTTATTTTTAGCTTACCGTCATTTGAAGACAACATATATTATTGCCGTATATATGTCCTCATGATTTATCGGTGAAACGCACTGATGTATATGTAAAAGTGCAAGTGCACGGCCTTCAGTGAAATTGATTCGTACAAAATATTCCCTGATAATAGTGAACTGTTGGTACTCCTAAGGGTTTTCTTTCCTCAGCAGCGACGGAAAGCCAAAATGTGCTGGCCTGACACCGTTCGAAGATACCACAAATTTTACTTTCGATTCTCTATATAATGATTTACCCATAATGTAATGATTTATCTAAATCGATTTTATTTACTAAAACAAGAATATTGATGTGGTGATACATGAGCGCTTTCTGGGATCCATGGTCAATTGAGTTATGTTTGAAAAAGGAATCATCAAGCAATACTACCTTACACCATTCATATTGATGGCCTTTATTTCTAAAAGATATTTCATCTTCATCGCATACATTCTTCGGTCTTCATTCTGACGCGGCTGGCGAGCCTGAAATTGGTATGTGTTCATATTTATATAACATTGAAGGCCGGGTCATTGAAGGCTGACAGACACCGTGCGCTTGCTGATATGGAGCGCATCGCGATTGCCTAATCCCTTGTGTTATTTGACTGGGTACATGAGTTTATCATAGCTCCAGTATTAGATGTTATTTCCAATTTCACATCATGTGTTCTACATCTCCATGATGTTCCAATGAATAACCACAATCAAAGCAAGACTGAGTAAATAACTGAGTAAATAACTGAGTAAATAACTGAGTAAATAACTTCAACATTCATTTGGTTAAATTATACTGGCCAGTGACAAGAATTTTTCCATCATCGCTGATATTTGTTGATCGCTTCTCTCTTCCTGTTTTTATTATATTTTTTTAAAATTTTTTACTTCATGCACATTTGGAATTGATGCTAAATGTCGAACGAAAAAGGACTTCCGATTATTTATGTGAAAATTCTTGTGTGGACGATGGCTGAATATTTAATCTGGGATCTGACGTCATTTTCAATAAATTATAGGGTAAGTCGAATCGTATTTACTACATTTACATACTTGCCAGTTATCACGTGTTGATGGTATCCTTCCATGTTTAAAGATTGGCTGAAATTAAAATATACTACGCAAAATGTTACGCTGTATGCTGAACAAACAAACACGTGTCAGTGCGCTCGGGGACACAGAAAAGCCCTTGGCGAGTCCACATAGTCCAAAACGGGTGCCCTTACCGTTGTGAAAAATACCATGGTGAATAGCATGATACAAAACTGCAATAGAAAGGTAAATTTGAAGCTGTATATACGATGATGTTATTCATTTACTGTGGTTGTATGCTGAAATAATATATTGAAATACAAGCGTCTACTCGGTCAGTCAATATTCAGCCGTCGTCCATTAAAGAATTTACGTGTAAGAAGAATAGCCACCAGAAGACAGAAAATGTAGCAGGAAACAAGCGTTATTCTTGGAGTTTTAGTTTTTATTTTCGTACAGTGTGCTCAGCGTGCTTTCGTAAAGCCGATTCTGAAGTTCCCTGTCCGCTGTGGTTCCATGGTCGGCCTCATCTGCTATGTTCATATAATAAAGAAATCGTCCACCAGATTCTTCATACGCCGCTTTGAGGTCATCCAGGTTCGTTCTTTTTTTTATAGATCTCTTGTTTATTCAGAACAATTTTCGTTCATAAAACATGCTTCCCAGGGGAGATATTAAATTGGGAATTTGACAGATGAGAAGAAAGCACAGCAGTGATTATTAATATCCGCTTATCGTCATAAACTGAATCGAAACAGTGGCACACAGAAAGAGTGAACAAATGCTAGATACTCGATGAATTATGACTTTCTTTACATTCCTTTACTGGAATCTCAGAATATATCTTCCCGAATGTACGGATACGTTCAATCGCGTTATGAATAATTCAAACATCGAAATCGCCAAATAAATTGTCATGAAATAAAAATAGCGATCATCATGATCACATATCTATCATCTTGCATTTTTTATCGTCCATTACAATTTTCCTTTAACCCTACCTGGCCTGGGGGAGTTTCCGCCATCTTGTGTTTTTTGCTCATATCTCCGGAACGACAAACAATTGAGAGCTGAAACTCAGTGACTTTGTAAATTATCATACTGGGGTCATTTTGAGCATATTTGCATAACCCCTCGAGCAGAGAATCATGGAGAAATTCAAAATTGCGGACATGTGGGGTACCAAAAAAGTGATGTTGTCGTCCTATTTCTTCAAAAAAACGTGGGTAAAACCTGTTTTATTTCATATCAGATTATTATTTACCAATTTATCATCCAGTTTTTGCGAAGAAAAAACGCAAATAGAAAAATTCGAAAGTTCTGACCGAAAAAAATAGTCCAAAAATGCTCTTTTTAAAAATGACGTCAGTGTGACGTCATTTTGCCGACCATCTTGAGTTTTTTTTTACATTTTCTTGTAGTGCGTGATCCAAAGATATAGTGTGATAATTTTCAGCCCTCTAGCCTAAGCGATAGCGAATATATGTAGGGGTACTTTCCGCCGTAGTACATCAGGCTGCGGTACATCGTCCAGGCCAGATAGAGTTAAACCCACTTTGACTGGCTTTGAATGTGTTAGGCTCGTATAATCTTGTATTGTTATGGTCATCATTATCCATGTAAATGTACAACGAACCTTCACAAGAGACGGTAATTCACTGAACGTTTTTCCAACGAAATGATAATGCTGTATTTCTATTTTGTAATTTAAATTTACCAATCAAGTGTTTCCCAGCTGGAAATATCCCTCCATGTAATGGAGAGTCCTTTAAAGGATAAGTCGATTTCTAGAGAGAATAGATGGAGAGATTTGATGAACATAATATTGCTTAAACGAGTACAAAACATCTGGCTTTGACATTGTTTGGCTACAGGCAACAGCACTCTTCAGTCTACACATGAAATCCTAGATCCTTGCAACTCAGATTACAAACTTCAGATTATAGAATTACTTTACATATCAAAACTAAACCGTGATCTCGACAAAAACATCATCTAAGTGCCACTCCGTCTATTCAATGTCTAACCAATGTCTGTTCACTGCCCATGTTAACCCTGTTCACTTGCCAGTTTTGGTCAACATATTTCAAATACTTACATCAATGACCCATACTGTATATACCAGATTGTACTTCACTGACAAAAGCTAACCATTGTGTTAATAAGACCCAAGCCCTACTATTTACATACAGCAATGTACACACGGATTAATGTTCACTTTGGAAATGAAGTGAGATTAAACTTCGAAAGCCCAGCAAAAACATGTATCGATTTGTTGTCGTCGTTCTTGCATTAATAAGAGCAGATCAATAACCAGGGCAGTCTAACCTTTCCAGTTTCAAGGGAGCTGCTTTTGATATTTTCCGCGTAGAATTACCTCCAACTGTCTCATCTTCAAAGCTAGACCTAATGAAATGAACGAGTATTGGTTTTAGACTTCAAAGGATGCGACAAGAAAAGCAAATAACTACGGCGAGAGACAATTGCATATCTCCAATTTACTCGCACAAAGTGGTACACAATCTACGACTAATAGCACGGCTAAATTAGGAATTGGAATCGATTGGCCTCAATCCCCCAGGCAGTATATCACAATGAACACATTATACACACAATGCTGATCGGAATCAGATGATCGGACTCCCTCTCCTCACCCATACAAACACAATTAACACTCTTGGTTGACCTAAATATAAAACATTTAGCACTATTCCACGCCTTCTTTTTCGAAAACGGTGATGTTCGTAAATGCATTCGATTGTCATCGATTGTCTTCCAGTTGAATACAGTTTGTGGAACCAGATAAAAAAGAAAACACAATGGGTGTCGTAAGCCTTCCAGCGAAAAACACATAAATTTGCGCGAGTTGAACAAAAAGAGAAACGCGTTTCGCGTTCGAAACGCGTTAATAAAACGCGTTCTTAAACGCGTTTCGATCAGAGCAAACGCGTTTGACGAGGGAAACACGTTTTGATAAGAGAAAAATTAAGCCATATTGAAAGCTTTTCGTTTCCTATAATCGCTTGGAACGCGTTTGGAACGCGTTTGGAACGTGTTTACATTTAGTTCCGTTCGCGTTTCGTTAGGTCAAACTAAACGAAAATAACCGGACACCGAACGCTTTTACCCCTGTATTGTGTTGTCTTTCGATTCTTTAGATAACGGGTACAGGTTGGTTATTTATCATTTAAAGTAATTACATTGGCTGTCAGTGAAGACACTTCCAATACCGCCCGACCGTGGACTATATACAGATATTTACATTGAAGTCACCGTATTAGAGAACGCATGGTAGGTTACAGATCAACGCAGTAGTTATAGTCTAGTCGTTCCGTTATCTGAAATAAACATCAGTGTATGTATATTTTACTGTAGGAGCTTGTACGCTATATCGATGAAGGTTACCTTTGTTTCCTGTTAATAGGCCAGTGCAGATTTCACTGTGTATAAAAACCGTCTGACAACTGATGACTTTATTCAACTCATCTGCGAATTACAGAGTGATAATGGTTTGACACTAACTGGACTAAGTGGGCTATGTGACCATTAATACATGTTAATGTCGTCGATTAGACAATTTCATAAACTGACCATTACAGAGAATGCGGGGTGCAAGTTTCCTGCATCTTGTCTTGCTTTGAAGTTACATCTAGAATTCATATATCAATGTCGGATTACAAGTCCTTAGCCCTATTTACCTCTACATAGAACGTTAGCACCACACAGATAAATTCTCTGATTTTATAACTAATTGAAATAGATTAACTCATCAAATGCCAGTTGATGCAGTCAAAAGAGTTGTTCCACGGTTGATTAGAGCCTCAGTATCTCAGCCGTGCTTTTATTGTAGATGTTCATGTGGACGCGACGAGGGCACATGTGAACGAGGCGACCTGTCCACATGGACGATGAGCCGTTCGAGAGCCAATCCACCGTATTCCATGTATTCTCGGGTCTGGATGTTTTATTGTAGAGACATATGTTTGATTTTTAGTCGCCAGACCTCGTCCATTTTCCCCACCTCTTGCAAATAACCTAAAATACAGTCTTCTTTTACCCGACTAAAAAGATCTTCTAGAGTAGCTGCTTGATAAAAAAAATCTCCTACAATCTTAACATCTATGCAGTTGATCAGAATGTTTCACTGTGAGATCTTCGTGGCATGGAATACACAATGGGGCTAATTCCTTTTTAGTAAATGTTCGTGAGTTAATCGGGTATGACCGATTCTACATAGCATGATGATGTTTGATGAAAACGTTTCTGGCTGCTCAGATTAGTATATCCTAGAGTTTTATGAAACTCATGAAGTTTGTTATTATCCACAGCATCTCAATAAGATTGAAACATCTTTCTCACATAAGCAGAGAAAGGCGGTTTGAAATCGCTATATGGAATTCCAACAAGATCAACCTCATTATCTAGGGCTGCCTTAGCCAATTCACATTCGAATCAAAACAGCAGACTTTGGACATGATCTGAGAATACAACTGGACCTGTACATAATAGTACTATCGGCATTTGTCGTGGCCTTCAGAAAATTCCCCGCTAATAGCGGAATAACCACATTGCCTCGCATAACCAACTTTTGCCCACCTGGTTTATTCCACTTACTCATATTTAGTTGTGAGTGGGAATGTCTCAAATCCATCTCAGATTCATCCTCCAAAATACATGAGATGTCAGATAGCGGTCTTGAGCAGCCCCAGTCCTTATTGATCTAGCTTCTGACAATGATGAATGTATACTTATCAGCGATACGGACAAGATAGTTCTGGAATATCATGATGTATTGCTGGCATAATTGGAAACTGTTGAACGCTTCTCTCTCGCAGGAAACCTACCTAGTTTTAGGTATAGTGTGATTTATTTTTCTAATTTGGTGCTATCGCTATTACATGTAGATGAATTAGGTCTTTGGATTATGGACTCGAAAATTCTTTAACCCTATCTGCCCTGGGTTTTTTGGGACCTGTCCAGGCCTGGGGAAGTGGGGGGGAGGCGAAATAGACCCCTAATTGTTTTTCTTACCCTTTGAACTAGGGAGTTCAAACTTACCACATTTGGGCCAAGCTCTACCAGAAAATGTAAAAAAAAGCCAATATGACCGCTTTGATGACGTCACAGTGATGTCATCTTCAAAAACGGCATTTTATGGTCGATTTTTCGGTCAGATTGTTCCAATTTTTTTATTTATGTAATTTCTCCGCAAAAAGTGCATGATGAATTAGTAAATATTAATGGGATGTGAAATAAAATAGTTTTTGCCCACTTTTCTTCGAGGAAAAATCAGAAATTTTGAAGAAAATGACGAAAACATCACTTTTCTGGTACCCCATGTGGCCGCCATCTTGAATTTACCCATGATCCTCTCCTCGCAGGGTTATGCAAATATGATAGCCCAATACGATGAAATATAAATTCACGGAGTGTCAACTCTCGTTTTTTTGTCCTTCCGGAGATGGCGCAGAAAGTTTGGTAAGGGGGGGGGGGGGCATTTTGGCCCCCAGTCCTGGAAGGGTTAATGGACGACAGCTGAATATTGAATGACGGACTAGACGCTTGTATTGCGAGTTTGGATGATTACGCAAAACGCAACCTTTATGTTTACAATGACTTAAACCTTTGTAACTGATGTAACAATGATTAAAGAACTGATGTTCTTTTCATTCATAATTAGCCTGTTTTTCTGTTCTTACGATTGTTGTACTAGCTAAATGAAAAATTATACATTAGACTCTATCAGAAAACCTGTCCTGCTCGGTTTATAAGGTATTAGGTGGGCATTTTAGACGATTTCAGTGACACTGTAAAAATAAGAAACGTTCCACAAAAATACACGCCAGTACCGAGGACAAATCGGTCTGGGTGTATACTGAGAAATCGCCTTCTTTTATTAGCCCACCATCACCAGATGGTGGGCTGTTCAAATCGCCTTTCGTCCGTGATCCGTCGTCCGGCGTCCGTCGTCCGTCGTCCGTCCGTCGTCCGTCCGTAAACAATTCTTGTTATCGCGATTTCTCAGGAACTACTGCACGGATCTTTCTGAAATTTGGTACACAGGTTCCCCTTGGGGTCTAGTTGTGCAGATAACTTTTCTGGTCCGATTCGAAAATCCAATATGGCCACAGGGCGGCCATCTTGGATTTCCCCATGAAACCTTGTTATCACGATTTCTCAGGAACTACTGTGCGGATCTTTCTGAAATTTGGTACACAGATTCCCCTTGGGGTCTAGATGTGCAGATACCTTTTCTGGTCCGATTCGAAAATCCAATATGGCCGCAGGGCGGCCATCTTGGATTTCCCCATGAAACCTTGTTATCGCGATTTCTCAGGAACTACTGCACGGATCTTTCTGAAATTTGGTACACAGGTTCCCCTTGGGGTCTAGTTGTGCAGATAACTTTTCTGGTCCGATTCGAAAATCCAATATGGCCAAAGGGCGGCCATCTTGGATTTCCCCATGAAACCTTGTTATCGCGATTTCTCAGGAACTACTGCACAGATCTTTCTGAAATTTGGTACACAGGTTCCCCTTGGGGTCTAGATGTGCAGATACCTTTTCTGGTCCGATTCGAAAATCCAATATGGCCACAGGGCGGCCATCTTGGATTTCCCCATGAAACCTTGTTATCACGATTTCTCAGGAACTACTGCGCGGATCTTTCTGAAATTTGGTACACAGATTCCCCTTGGGGCCTAGTTGTGCAGATACCTTTTCTGGTCCGATTCGAAAATCCAATATGGCCACAGGGCGGCCATCTTGGATTTCCCCATGAAACCTTGTTATCGCGATTTCTCAGGAACTACTGCACGGATCTTTCTGAAATTTGGTACACAGGTTCCCCTTGGGATCTAGATGTGCAGATACCTTTTCTGGTCCGATTCGAAAATCCAATATGGCCACAAGGCGGCCATCTTGGATTTCCCTATGAAACCTTGTTATCGCGATTTCTCAGGAACTACTGCATGGATCTTTCCCAAATTCGGTACACAGGTTCCCTTGGGGTCTAGTTGTGCAAGATACCTTTTCTGGTCCGATTCGAAAATCCAATATGGCCACCAGGCAGCCATCTTGGATTTCCCCATGAAACTTCGTTATTGTCATTTCTCAGGAAGTACTGCATGGATCTTTCTCAAACTTGGTACACAGGTTCCCCTTAGGGTCTAGTTGTGCAAGACACCTTTTCTGGTCCGATTCGAAAATCCAATATGGCCACAAGGCGGCCATATTAGATTTCCCCATGAAACCTTGTTATCGCGATTTCTCAGGAACTGCTGCATGGATCTTTCTCAAATTTGGAACACATGTTCCCCTTGGGGTCTAGTTGTGCAAGATACCTTTTCTGGTCAGATTCGAAAATCCAATATGGTCACAAGGCGGCCATCTTGGATTTCCCCATGAAACCTTATCACGATTTCTCGGGAACTGCTGCATGGATCTTTCCCAAATTCGGTACACAGGTTCCCCTTGGGGTCTAGTTGTGCAAGATACCTTTTCTGGTCCGATTCGAAAATCCAATATGGCCACCAGGCAGCCATCTTAGATTTCCTCATGAAACCTTGTCATCGCGGTTTCTCAGGAAGTATTTCATGGATCTTTCTCAAATTTGGTACACAGGTTCCCCGTGGGATTTAGTTGTGCAAGATACCTTTCTGGTCCGATTCAAAAATCCAATATGGCCACAAGGCAGCCATCTTGGATTTCCCCATGAAACTTTGTTATCGTGATTTCTCAGGAAGTACTGCATGGATCTTTCTCAAATTTGGTACAGAGGTTCCCCCTTGGGGTCTAGTTGCGCAAAATACCTTTTTCGGTTCGATTCGAAAATCCAATATGGCCACCAGGCGCCCATCTTGGATTTCCCATGAAACTTTATCGTGATTTCTCAAGAAGTAATGCATGGATCTTCCTTAAATTTGGTACACAGGTTTTTTGTGGTCCAGTTGTGCAAGATACCATTTTTGGTCCGATTCGAAAATCCGATATGGCCGCCAGGTGACCATCTTGAATTTTCCCTTGAAACATTATTATCGTCAATTCTCAGGAACTACTTCATGGATTCTTTCTGAAATTTGGTACACAGGTTATACATGAGGCCTAGTTGTGCAAGATGCCTTTTTTGGTCCGATTCCAAAATCCAAGTTACTCTTGAAATTAATACGGTATTCTCGAGTTGTGATGTTGCATCACACGAGTCGGCGGATCAAACATCCATACCTTCACCTTCCATATCAAGGAGTTCAAATAATTCAGAATTAAAATATATTTCTTCAAATTTTATATCAATTTTCTTAATCCAGTGAACTGTTTTGTCTGCCGACGGGTCGGCTACATGAAGAGACGTCACTCTTGTGACACAACGTTACAACTCGACAACTTTAGACTACTGCATGTTTTGATCCAAGGGAGATAATCAGGATTCAAACACTTTCGAAGTTTCAACATTACTGCGCGGATCCCTTCAGTATTAAGTATTGTACCATGTTACTATTTTCGAGCATGGTATCTTAAAGAGATATCTCAAACTAGCCCAGTAAACAGAACAGAATTAGCATTCGTTCCTAATTATAAAATCTTAAGTATGTTTCATAGCTCATGCCAAAGGTTCAAAGACATTTGTCTTCGCTTCCAGTACCCAATGATGACACGTGCAAAAAAAAATACTACAAAACGAAGACGAATGATCCTCCGGACATTCACTATCAGACTAACTTTGCTCTTTTCTCTTGTACTATTACAACTGACATAAGTACAGTTTCTAGAAATCTTGAAACTCCTTAAACTTAGAAAGATGATATCTTGGTGTTTTCCAGTGTCCCATTTTTTATCTTTTTCGCTCAGATTCGAAATTCTGTAAACAAAATTACAAATCAATCGTTTGTTCTTAGTAACAATGGACACAAAGATCCTCTTGTCACTAGCTTACAATTATCGGACAATGGTGGGCGCCAAGATCCTTCAGGATCTCTCGTATCCAATCATAGTGGAAATTATCTCTGGGAGCTGCGGTGGAACATTGAATGTCCTCCTGGGATGTAGGCTAGCTGACCATTAGTAAGTGTTAATGGTTGATGAGGATAATAATGGTGGACATCGATTTAAGATAGATCGAGCTCGATATACTAAGGGATGACTAAGTGATATTGTAGTGGGAATGACAATTGTTCCTAACAGATATGATCACCAATCCTTTGGGCGGTGTATTCACTGATGTTGATTTCGGTTATCTATATGTCTGTGTATCCCCTGACTGCGTTCTCTGAACACATGTATAAATTATATGATGGTTATTTTTACTTGAAGTTTGGGATGGATCATACGACGTATTTAGCAAATCGTGTAACTTTAAATTGTAACGTTAAATTGTCTTGCTTACTTTAGCTCTCAAAGAAATCTGTCGAAACCTGTTATGCTGAAAGGCCTATTATGTGTATTGGTCAGATTTTTCAATGTTTTTATTTATGTGTTTTCTTCGCATAACCTGCATGATAAATAAGTAAATAATAATCCGATGAGAAATGAAATACTTTTTGCTCACTTTTGCTCGCACAAAAGCATGAATTTTGGAGAAAAATGACGAAAACTTAACTTTGCTGGTACCCAAATGGTCGCCATTTTGAATTTACCCATGACCCTCTGCGATAATTATGCAAATTCGTTCAAAATGATCCCAATATGATAAGCTATAAAGTCATGGTGGGTCAGCTCTAAACGTTTTGTCGTTCCAGCAAAAAAACCCAACTGGGAGACGGAAAGTGCCCCCCCCCCCAAGGTTAGGTAGGGTTAAGATACAGTTGATTCGGAAAGAAAATAATTATTTCGTCCAAAACACGTTTGTCAAAAAATATCGGACATATTGGTTTGATGTTAATTTGTTTAATAGATACAACCTATGTGTTTTCAAATTATTGTGGTAATATACACCCAGTTTAAATATTCTTTAATCTCGGACCAACGGGACATAAACGAGATTTGTGGATTATTAGCTAGGTTACGGATATATTCGCTGTCATATGCAGAGTGGAAAGATATTGGCACGTCTTTGCATGCAGACGTTAAACATATCACAGGAAACTGATATGGATATAGGCCTACCTTCTGTGCCGGTAATGCAATAGAACGATGATGGTTAGCACATGCAGAGGTTGGATCATTGACACGCACCTTTCTCAGCACGTAATTGCTTAGGCTTCGGCAGCTGTGGCTAAGACGGGGTTCGCGTGTCTTCATTGCAAGGCAAAGACGTCGTGCGTCAATGCGAGTTACATTGTAAAGAATACAAAGCAAACCAGTGGTCGATTACCTTAAGCAATTGTGACAAATTGCTGCTGGAATAGAATTGGACAGCTTATGGAAGTGATTTAGATTCCTCTGTGTGCGGGCGTTCTGCCCTCGGCATTTCTTCGATGATGTGTGATGGTTCAAGCTGAGTAGACCTTCGATTTCTTCTGTGATGTCCATCTACGAGGATTATAAGGTTGCCGCGAAGTTAGCTTCTAATTAGAGACTTCTGAATTTTGTATGAACTGACTTTCACACTAAGAAACCGCGAAAAAAGCCCCCTGTGACGTCTCATGGAAGTTGCTAATGCTTGATAAACCGTCTAGATCCAGAACGCAGTATCTGCTATCAAGAAGGATATTTGCTTCCAAGCAAAGGCAGCTTTTGAACACTGCGGGTAAGCTATGATATTATTTGTTTTTAAAATCAAGCCATAATTATACATTGTCGTTCATATAACGTTGGATGAGATTACGTTCTATCTGTTATCGAAATAATAAGGGAGGGTGTGTCCATGGTACACTTCACAAACATGCCCTCAACTATGTTATGTAATGTTATTATGCTTTGTAGTGCTAATCTACAATCAGTATCTGACAATCTGATGAATTTATCTCAATTACAAGCGTCTAGTCCTTCATTCATTATTCAGACGTCGTCCATTAAAGAATATCCGCGTCCATAATTCAAAGACCTATTCCATATTCCATATAACAGCATTAGCACCAAATTTTAAAAGACAATCATAGTAAACATAGGCTAGTTTCCTGCAAGACAGAAGCGGTCAACAGTTTTCAATGATGGCGATTAGAAATCACGATGTTGCAAAAGTATCAAATTCGTATCACTGATCAGTGTTCTTAATTCATATGATATTCATGGTAGAGTCATCATCTAGAGACTGACTTATCTCAGTTACGCTTTGGGCGACAATACAATCTCAATACATGCGTCAGATCCGAAATTCCATAGCCAGTCGTCATCCATGAAGATCTTTGCCCTCGTTCATAATCTAAAAGCCCTATTCATAGGACACTATTAACATCGAAATCCGTGCGGCGATATTTCGATGATTCAAGCAAGATATACTGCTATTCCTCATGTTGGTCAGTGTTTTCTATTACAGATAATCCAAATGCTTTTCTGAATTGTTTCTAGAATATATAATGATTTAGCGTTCTAGAGTAACACGATAGTGGGAGGGTTTCGATCAAAATGATACCACAGTCCAGATAGAGTTGATGTATATTGCACATAGCATACTGTAACTAGTATACTATGGCTAGTACACTGAATGTACCAGGGAGTACCAGCGATATGTTTTGTTCTACAGCTGCCGCAGATGCACTTCATTATTTATATCCTTCAAGTTAAATCGCGACATTCTCATTTGTCAATTCCCTGGTTGTACGTGCCAAGTCATGACGACTATATAATAATGCCTTACGAGGGACTCACGTTGCAAATTGCAACAGTAGTGCTCACATGAGCAGTGTGACTAACGTCACAGGACCTACGAAGTAGAGTAGGCATTAGGACTCGAACGCGAACTGAACTCTTGGAAATCCCCACCCCCAGTTGAAATCCTGCCTATATTAAGATGGGCACCGCCCAAGTCAGAATCGCCAGTGATTTTCATCAAAATCACCAGGAATTTTCATCAAAAGTAGGTCAGCTCAGAACTTGTTGGTAACAGTCTTCTAATGCGCCTTCATTCCAAAATTAAATAACGATCGCCGATTTAATTTTACAATTTTTTAACTAAAGGAAACAGATTGAATAATAAAGGTTCAGTAGATTTCAAGCTTTACGTGTGAAAATACATTTGCATCTCTTCAATGGTTTTCAGTGCCCTTGTCCAGGATCAAAACAACTTTTTGAATCACATTATTTTCCCAACAATACAACAAATTTTTATATATAGTACTATAGTAGAAAGATAGCATTTATGTAGCTTACGGTAATTCAACTCAAGACCAACACCTTCTCTGCACAAGATAATAATGATTCTATGTCATTGTCCTGAGCATAACCGGTACAAAGACGAATAAATAGCGTCTCTACATCACGTTGTTATCTAGATATATGAGACAACACATTTTGGGTATCGGCAATCTGATGAATGTACTATTCCGGTTTTCTTGTTTCACTTTATATTCTATGGCGGTTGATCGGTGATTTTCTTCATTGATAAACGTTAAACCACCTCAGCTTCGTTGTGTGAATCGGAATTGCATTGCTGTGACACACCAACACACTCCGTGGCAGTGATTCTGTATCCCCTAATCAAGGAATCAAAATGGATCAAGATTTGAAATGACAAGAAAAATTTAGACATATTTTGTTTACACATGTAATTTTTTGTTTAAATTATATCCAAGTGTGATATATAGTCAATATTCAAGAGGTACAAAAAAACTCAAGTTATCATCTTTTCACATCATGATCAAAGTTACTTTATCTAGTTAAATTCTACCAAAAGAAGACCCTTTAAACATGCCGTCATGGCTTTGTTTCACCCTCAGTAAACTTTTATCATTGTCGCTCACACAGACTAATCTGAAGGATGATACCACATCTTTCTTTCTTCTGCTGGGTTATTGCACCAGGCTGACTTAATTGGTTGATGTAGGATATTTCACCATCAGTGGGTAATTTGACCTGAATTTGAAGCCTGATGTGGTCAGTGATGAAATGTTTGGATGTGAAATAGGATACACGTTAAAGGCCACAGTTTACATATATCTATAACAATATACTGAATTGTGTGTATTGAGGCTGGCATAGCGGTGTAGATAAATGCACTAACAAATGATGGAAAATTAGCATTTCCTATTTCATAAAAACAATTACGGATGGCATATCCCACCACTGTGTTATATATACAGTGAAACATACAGCCAAGGGTTCCCGATGGGCATGACAGTGTACTCGCTGAGCCATCAATAAATAATAAAAAAAATAATTATAAATCAAATTTTAATCAGAATTCGGTCAACTCAGAACTTGCTGGTGACAATGCCCTAATGCACGTTCATGCCAAAAATCAAGGTTCTAATGTCAACGGTTCTGCTTATTTTGCCGACGAAAGGATTCGGATGGACTGACTCACTCACTCATTACCGGACAATTTGCGATCTGTAGCCTACTTCGTAGGAAAAGAGTATATATGTTCGATCGCTCCACTTTACTAGGAGAGACTGCAAAAGTGTAACAATACTCTAATTGGCAATATGAACTAAGTCATGTTCAGATTGTTCAGAGAGTTGCTGGTGATCAATGACCTTGGCCGATGACCTTTTGACCTCAATCTTGGTACCCGACACATCGCTTCCCACCAACTGATGCATCCACTCACAAAAATGCGATTTTTGATAATTCATGTTTGTTTTTCATCTCCAATATCTTCGACCACTGAAATTTCAAATATGTTTCTTGTTTGCCATAAACGTGTGCAAGTATTCTTGAAGTTTGATTGTAATCCCCACGCCAAAGCTGAAGTAATATCAAAGACAATGTTTGTAATACATTCTTTGGGGCTGGTTGGGGTATAGTGACAATTTCAGTATCTGGCATACCCTCTCTTACTATAATGCAAGCGTCTAGTCTGTTATTCATTATTCAGCCGTCATCCATTAAGAGTTTCCGCGTTCATAATCCGAAGACCTAATTTCTATAACCGCATTTGCACCAACAAATTAGACAAGTTACGAAACGTAACGCCACAGATCTTGCACGGTACGCTCGTAGTTTGCTTAAATTTGAGAAACATTGAGCGGAGGCGATTGGTAGTATAGCCCTGTTTTACAAACTTTTGCAAGAATATATTGTGATGTTGATTAAAACCGTCACAGTTTACACATGAACTAGCAAATGCTACTAGGCGAGATATGTATACGCCATATGCAGGTCCCACTACAATATTAATATCCACCAAGGGATAGTTCACGAAAATGATTGTAATCAAAATTGTAATCATCGCTCTTGTCGTGAAGTGGACGAGAGAAGGTCAGCTTCATTTTTTAGTGATATAGATCTAAATATGATCTGCCATTAAGGCTATCTGTTGTTTCCTTCAAACTCAGTGAAGGTGGATAGATATCCTTCACTGCATCGTTTATATTGTCATTATCCACAACGAGAAGATCGTCTATACCCACTCATACAAATAATGAATTTTTAATATTTCGTGTTTTTTTGTGGGGTCATAGTCACTCTGACCATTTAATACTCTCGTTTTTCTATCTAATGGTCACATAATTCAGCATTTTCCATCAGATGACTTGATGGGGCTATTACGTCATCGCCATTTAATATATATATATCTAATACAACTCAAACCGGTGCTGAGAGCCGTGGGGTCATGCCAATGTGGACACAATGAAAGCGTGGCTAGAAGGGAAATCATCAAATGGGTCAGTTTGGATCTGTTGATGTTTTATAGAAATATGGAATCAGTATATTTACCTGTCGAGTCATATGACTTCTTGTCAGTACCTCGGCAACTTTTTCCACGACCCTTGTTACGTCGAGTTTAACTTGACCTACTGACCTAGGTACTCGACACTTGACCTACTGACCTAGGTACTCGACACTTGACCTACTGACCTAGGTACTCGACACTTGACCTACTGACCTAGGTACTCGACATCTTTGTTACCCAACATTTATCCTCTTCAAATTTAAGAGAAATTGGTCAAGTTGTTGAAACGTTAAGGAACGAAACATCGGGAGAAAAGGGTGAATATGCATTGCATAGTTATAGCTGATGTATAACACAACAACACAGGGTTAATCCTACCAGTCCTGCATGGTGGAAGGGGTAATATGTTATGATCTCCTAACAATCTCCGGAACGAAAGATCGGAACGACACAACGCTATCTCCGGAACACCATATAGCTGACACTACGAGACGTTATTTATTATCATATTGGGGTCATTGTGAGCGTATCAGTTTACCTCTTCTAGTAGAGAATCATGGATAAATTCAATAAAGTATGACTGGAACGCTGCATTTCCGTCGTCTTTGCGCCAATGAGTATTTTATTTTACATCCCATAATTAAATTTTAATTTAGTGTTCATTTTCCCGGAACAATGCATAACAACAATATTTGAAAAATCTGACAGAACCAAAAAAAGACCAAAAAAGAGTTCTTAGAATTTGGTGTCATTACTACATGTATTTGGTATATTTTCTGGTAGAGCTTGGCACCACCATATATTGCGAAACGTTTCAGCCCCTAGCTGGAGGGATAGGAAAAATAGTCAGGTCAGGGTTGGTCCAAAAAGGTCCAAGGCTGGTAGGGTTAACTTGGGAAAAGAGGGGTGGCGAGACTTATCTTCACAACTTATTTATTCGACAACTCTTGGCATGAAACACAATAGTATTGAGTACAATGTTACCATAATTTGAGTATTCTATCTCGGCATCACAGAATGTACCTTTCTAAATTTTCATTTTATATTTGTTTGGAATTACTGCTGTCTCATTTAAGTGGGACTTCTTTCGTGGACAACGGCTGAACACTGACGGTCGGATCTGACGCCGATACTCCGATGGTCATTCCGCAAAAAAGCATAACCTAATACAGAGTAATTGGCGACAGAAAGATCATGCAAGCAATGGCGCGTTACTCGTTTACTTGGTGCTTACTTGGTTAGACAAACGGGAGTTGTCAAAAGGTAGACATATTCTTGGGTGAATCGATATTCATAGTGATTATCTTAACCTTGAAATAGAATAATCAAAAGGTTTTACGGTATGATACGAGTTATATGATTATAGACGACAGTGAGACAATATATACATATATTGCATGCTGTGAGGTGTGATATCACGATTTGTCAGCTCGAAAAGGTGATGTTCAACTCGTGCTCTCGTTAAACATCACCTTAGGGATCGTTTCCATTAATCGTTTTTTCTTCAGTCGCGATTTTTCTTCAATTTTCTCGATTGAAATACGATCATTCGCGAATCAGTCGCGAGGATATCGAGAAAATAAATGAGAAAAAACGATTGAACCTTTTCTGGAAAAAACCATTCTCTCGCGATATCGTTTTTGAATCGTTTACCCATGCGCGATCCGTTCTTGATCGCGAATCTTCAATCGCGAGAGAATCGTTTTTTTCAAGGTGCGAGAGAATCGTGAGGCGGAGTGATATCTGACACATAGGCCGTGTTGCCGTCGTACGCCGCTCTATCCGCGAACTGGGAACTACATGTAATGTTGATTGCGGAATTGTCGATGGAAAAACCTATATTACAATACTGTACAGTATAAATGCGTAAGATAACCGAATAGTATATATGATTCACGATCTATAGTCTCCTACAAGCCGAAGTAACTGGAAATATCTATACACATACCTGTACCATGTTTCCTGTGACGTCCGCGGTCAGACTTACTCTGGCGAAGCGTAAATGACAAAATTACATGTTTATTTAATAATCGTGTGAGCCCACAATGTGTTAATGTTCAGTCATTCCCTTCATACGTCCGATAATTTCCTCATATATTCATGCAACTTGGTATAAACAATACAGGATGATAGTCACAAATCTTGTTTTTGTAAATACCGGGTATAGGTCATCAATGGATTTGAGTTCGTCGTTGATTGCATTATCAGAATGATTATGGCACAGACTTTATAGAGGTGTGAATGGGCGCATGGCGATAACTCAGAACAGCTCCAGCCGAGAATTTCTAGGTTAATTAAGGTGAAAATTAGTGTAATTAAATATGTATATTTTGTTATTGTAAAACATATATTAGGAAAGGGCATCCATTCATGTTTTGGTACAGTTTTTAAACTATTGAGATGTGAATAGGTTCACAAAATCACCATCAAGTTAATTTTATTGATTATAAGAATATTCGCGGCAGTGATTTCATATTTATATTAAATACATATCACAATGGTGATTGAATCGCATATAACGGTTGGATTCGCATATGTACAATACTTTTCTATTTTAATTTTACATTTTGATAAATGAACTATGATTGATTCCAAAGGAAAGCTCAAGCCAGAAACCACCTGAATATTATATAATTTCATCTCATACTGGATCAACCAAGCTGGCAAGAGAGAAAAATTTCTCGTCCGAGTACGATCATCGGTTAAAAATTTCGTGTGTTTTTTTTCGCAAAACTGAAGATTTAAATGTGAGATTTGAAAACCTGTCGGACAGAGAAAGACGTTTTATATTCATATTGTATATTTCTCATATAGTATCATACACGATGAAGGGCGTTGTTTGATGCCTCAGCAACCAAGTCACGTGACCTGAATTATACATCTCCGAATCGTCAAGGTTTCCTTTTTAGCCAAAGGCGAGACCTTGATCATCTTGCCAAGCAAACCGCTTTTCCCTTATATATTTTCCCTTTGTATTTATTAATTTTCATAATTTATTGAAAATATACGTATTCATCTACCATCAAATATCCCACAAGCCAGGCAACTGTGGGGTTTTGCACTTATGGACTCCCACTTAGGGAGTCGCACAACAAAACTCCCACCCAGGGAGCTCCAGAAAAGATTAATTCACACAACCAAACAAACAAGCAAAAAAATAATGACAGTTGTGAAAAGTTTTACAAATAGCCCGCGCTATATATTAATAATCAAGTGCTTTCGAAGACTCAAAAGCCCCGTATGACTCTGTTATATTCAATATAGCGCCATCTATGTACACAAGGAAAATGGTGATCTTTGCATGGGCAAAAAACCACACGAACAGCGAAAATCTGACGAATCAACTCAAGAGAGAGAGAGAGAATTAAGGTTTAACGTCGCATTCATCAATATTTCAGCTATATATCGACGATCAAACAAAATTCTAAGTATTCAATTCAAACTAAACTAATGCGTTAAAACAGGTACAAACATTACGAATTCAAAATTTCAGCACGCACAGATGCCAAAAACGTTCACGAAAAATACTACACGAGAAATCTGAAATAATACCAGCTTTAAAACACAGAAATACTCAAAATAATAGACGAAATTGCAAGTACAAATGACTCAATCTGACCATATCCGGGCCTGTGTCCCATACACAATATATGTAAATATGAAGTTATAATTATATGTATATATAGTTCACCATTATTCCTATGTATACAATGTATATATATTTTTTTCAATTTCTTTCAATATCCCCATCGTATCTATATAACCGTCAACTGAACTGAAACACGCTATAGTTTAACACAAGGCAAAGAAGAATGGAAAAAGAAGAAGAAAAAATGATAGAACTTTTAGTCTGACTGAAGTGTTTGTGATATATAAACTCGAACGTGTATGCGGGTCAGTCAGGCTGAACCTTGGTGTACTACTTTCGGCTATAATCCCCAATCGTTTTTTTTTTCAATCGCTTATTTTTTCTCGATTAAAAAACCATTCAATCGCGATATCGCTTTTTATTCGAGAAAATTTTCTCGATTGAAAAACGATTGCCAGCAGAAAAAAAACCCCATTCGAACAGCGATCGCGAATGAATCGTTTATTTTGAAGAAAAAAACCCATTTCCTCGCGCCTTGGAAAATCGCGACTTCGAGAAAATTTGACGAAATAAACGATTCATTCGCGAACGATAATTGGAAACGGTGCCTTAGAGAGCTGACAAATCGTGATATCACACCTCACAGCATGCAATATCTCTTTTATTATACCGAAAAAAAAAGAAAAGAATACAAATCCATGATTTCGGCCAAATCTTCGTCAGTTGGTAACGTATAACGCTTTCCGTCTGTACACGCCATCGTGATTACAGCAGAATGACAGCACAACAGACGACAATGCTACGAAAGAGTCTGTTCACGGGCGATAACTGCGCGAGACCGTGTGACATTGCCTCTGCGTACATGTATGACGTCAGCGCGTGATCGTGTGATATCGGCGCGAGATCGTGGGACATCACATTGATGAGCTGGGGTTTTTTTCATAACACATCGAGAATTGCGGAATATCACGTGATTTGTCTCAACCAATTAAAATAAACGAATACGCAGTGAGGTATAATAATATACAGATATTGCATGCTGTGAGGTGTGATATGGAGAAGGTGCTGTTCAACGAGTGCGGAGCATGAGTTGAACATCACCTTCGAGAGAAGAAAGGGCTCGGGGGCTAGGCTATTTTGGATATGTGCCGATCCACACGGTCTCGAGAAGGTGATGTTCAACGAGTGCGGAGCACGAGTTGAACATCACCTTCGAGAGCTGACAAATCGTGATATCACACCTCACAGCATGCAATATCTGTTTTATTGTACCGAAAAAACAAAACAATAAACAATACAAATAGACGTACAGTGTAAAGAGAAAAACCAAGGCAGCGAAAACAGTGTTATCTTTGCGATCCGTCTGTACACGCCATCGTGATTACAGCGGAATGACAACACAACAGACGACAATGCTACGAAAGAGTTTGTTCACAGGCGATAATCAATATTATAGGCGGCAGTGAGACAATCACTATCCAGCCATCGTTCTCAAAAGAATTTCCGTGTCAATAATCGAAAGATGTATTGGGTTCGGCTGTTAAGCTTTGATTGTGACACGAGGCTGTAAAATACAGGACTTTGAAACGGCTCCTTAGAGTCGTAACTTTCCATAAACCTTGGACAAAACTTGTATAACTAATAGCATACCAACGTACATTTGTGTATTATATGCGAATCTAAATGTAGTTAGCACAGTTTAACCGCGGCAAGTATTGCACTTTGACGCTATAAATCAACGTTCATACTTAAGATAGTAGTTACTGTATTTCCAATTTTGTCTCTTTCGTCATTTTTTCTTTTCGTAAATTTTTGCTACAAATATGTTGTCAGAAAACATAAAGATATATATGCTCTCGAGCAAATTAAGGAAATGTGGAAAATAAAAGTAACCTGACCGTATGTGGCAACATTTGTACTGTGCACGTATTTCTTTAAGCTTTTGTTATAATTCCGACCGCAACTGACAAAATTATTGCAGCTTTGCACAACATGTATGTGCATTTTTCCTAAATTTCATGAGAATCTGTTCAAAATCTAAGAAAATCTTTGTTAATATCACGTCATTTGAAGTGAAAGACGTTGGTCTAATGATGGACTTCATAGCATACAGTTGGGTCTACTAGTCTGAAGGGCGAACTAAAATCATGAGAGCTATAGGCGATTTTCTTCGATTTTGATAGAATTGTCTTGAAATGTGGAAACAGAAGTGCACCAATCCAATCTAACATAGATTTTATCATCGGGCACATGTATATCGGCGAGGTGCCGAACAATGCACACCAGCTTCACTGTTCTAGACTTCATCCAGTTTTACTCAAGTAAACATTTATATGATGTGCTTGCAGAGCGTGACTGAGATATATACTGTGGAAACGGCTTGAAAATTAATTTATATGAAGGATAATGGCTGGTGATTATAGGATTGTAAGTACAGAACATCATCATGTCTTGCTGACATCATTGCAAACTGTTCACCGATTCTCTCTTGTAGTTTGTGCTTTTATTATTTTTATTTCATACTCATTTAGTATTGGTGATAACTGTCATACGAAATAGATATTTCCTTTATTAACGCGGAATTTTTTTATGGACGACGGCTGAATATTGAATGCCGGATCTGTCGCTTGTTATTTTCATCATACGTATTCTGGATATCCATGTTTACCGTTAATCAGAGAATACCTGCAAGCGTAATCTCCGAGGTTTTATCTGCTCAAGACCGGTTTCCCATCTCCCAAGAAGCCTACAAACATTAATTGAAGAGAAAAAGTAGAAAGGCTGTTTTGGAAATGAGGTACCGCGTGATCTCATTTGTAGGAAGATTTTTGCACTGCCTATTTACCAGTATACCGAAGCAGGATGAGATGTCAACTCTGGTCACAGTTTTTACATTACGAGCCACTGTTAAAGGAAAGTTGGGAGAGAGGGAGGGAATTTGGCTTAATGTCACACTCAAGTTCGTTTCACTCATATGGTGACAGTCAGTGTGGTTGGTGGAGGAAGCCGGAGTACCCGGAGAGAACCACCGCCCTTCGGCAAGTAACTGACAAACTTTCACACATGGACCAGCTGGGATCGAACCCGTGCCGGTTCAGCGGTGCGAGGCTAGCGGTCACCAGCGAAGCGCCTTAAACCACTGGGCCACCGAGGGCCCCTGGGAAAGTTGGGTAACTCTTCCTTCTTTCCCTGAAAATAAATGTATGTGTAAATTCAAATTATTCAATTCATCACGATTATACGTTATATATCTTGTGATTACGTTTAGCTTGCAATTCATTTAAGTTTAAGTGCAGTTGACTCAGACCACAAAAGATAATAGAACAGAAGAGAAAGCTTTCCCACCAAAGGGCTTTCCCGGTAGCTATAGGTTTCCAGGTTTTTCAGCTAAAGACAATGGGTGAAAAATGAATCGGTTTCAGGTGGATCGTGGCGATAAATTATTGCACGGTGATTGACCCTTGTCTTTATAATTTTAATATGTGTTTAGATAGGTGTTTAAATCATTAACATACCACAAACTAGAATAACGATGTACTTCCAGAATGCACAGTACCATTTCAGACAATCTATATTCAATTGTAAATAACCAATCAATATGTTGTTCATTCATGGGGGAAGAAAAGGCAATTCAACAATAATTTCTGAGAATGTACGCTTAGAAATGATGACTTTGGTAATGCTAGAGACGGGAAAAATGTTCCGTGAAGTTCAACTTGGCAACAGTGAACGGCGAATTGAAGTGATAGGTAATTTCTGAGTGTTAGCTTCATTCATCTTACAATATATAGATCGATGTAAAGAGAAAACGTAAACATGGACACAGAACAAGCATCGTCTACAACAAACGTTTTTTTTTCTTTTTGAATTTGGTGCTAATACTGTTATATGGAATATGGAATAGGTCTTTGGATTATAGACGCGGATATTCTTTAATGGACGACGGCTGGATTATGAATGACGAACTAGACGCTTGTAACTTAGACCATCTTTGAATTTGTAGCATGTATCAAATCGATATTCGTTGAAGCCAACTTGAAGGCAGCACCAAGACAGATAATACATATTAAGCTGGGGAGTGGATGTCTAAATTACAAGCGTCTGGTCCGTCATTCATAATTCAGCCGTCGTCCATTAAAGAACATCCGCGTCCATAATCCACAGCTGCCATTCGCCGTTCGGTGGCGCGAACTGGCTTGTGTTACCTACTAAATATATACTAGGGTGATAGCATTTTGAATCATGCATAGATCTTTGATACTACTCTCACAATGATTTCTTGTCGGCATCATTTAAAACTGTTAAACGCTTTTCTCTTACAGGAAACTAGCCTTTGTTTATGTATACTATGATTGCTGTGTTTTTTATTTGGTGCTAATGCTGTTATATGGAATATACCTGGGGATAATAATAATGGGAATTATTTAATGGACGACGGCTGAATATTGAATTACGGGTCAGACGCTTGTATTTGTTGCATAAGAAAAATATCTTGAAAATGTTCGAAAACAATAACAGTATATAAAAAAGTTCAAAATAGAAATTTGGCATGGATATATATTGCAAGGACGTGCCGTTGCAAACTGTCGGAGGGTCGTACAAGCTTTGAAAATGTGATGGAGATGGCAGGTCAAACAGCCAGAGAAACTATACAAGAGCGTTCCAGCGTACACCTCCAGACCCATAAAGCTGATCAGTTAGCCTTAAGGTATTAACCGATAACCCCATGCTCAGTTTATAATCATTCAACTTACTAAACCTATTGGGAAGTGTTATTGATTTGGTAAGAGATGCCCCGAGCTATCTGAGAATTTGAGATAGTTCCAACCTAATATATACCCATGTCAAATATCTGGTCAAGTGCATGCATTCTTTTTGGAAGGGGACCTGTGACGATGTGGGATTACTTATCCATAATAACTGGTTATACTTTTTTGATTATTGTGCGGATGTTGTAGTTTGATGGCTGTGTTCCAAAACTATATGTCCAATACTTGGACACGACGAGCAAGCAGAAGCAGAATCTTGCATACTCTACTGTTTTGATCGTGGTGAAGAAAGCTGTATTATTATATGAAACAGGTTCACCATAACATCGAGGGTTACCCAAGTTACTTCAGTTGCTACAAATTGTTAAGTGTGGACAGTTGCTATGTAACATGCATAGTCCCAAACCTACTGGCCAACAAATTCATAAAATTGTATTAGTTCAACAATTACTTGAATAATTCAGTGTAGTCAGACATTAAGTATTCTGTGGTCGTTCAGAAAACAAATTGCCGCGACAATAACTGAACTGCATCCGTGTTAGCACATATATAACCCTTTCCATACAATATTGTAAAGATTTTCTATAGAGGCGAAAAGTGTTGATGGTGTTGCCCTTTGCTTAGGGTTTCGCAATGATGACTATGAAATTCATTTGATTTTAACTATTGATATGCCAGTTCGAAAGGGGAAGAAAGTGATCAATATCTAGCTCAATTCATGATAGATAAAAGTATAAAAGTCTAAGTCTTTGAGCTTATATATATCTCCGCAGATTCACATTTCTATGTTTTCAGTAGACAGACGGAGATCCTGGTCTTTAAAGAGTATTCTCCCTTGTGACAACTAACAGAGGGAATTTTACAGGAAAAGACGCACATGCTCATTGGTGATCGCATGTACCTTTCCATTCCTTGAGAGTTGAAATAGACGGTATGATGATTTCGCATGACTTTAGACGATCTTGAAAGATTAAATCGCGGGTCTATTCCAATTTAATTCCAGAAAGTAGTATTACGACTCAGATTCTGAAAGCGCCTTGGTAGCAATTCATGAGTAGTAATCGTTAGCGATGAATTTTGGAATCCGAAGTAAAATATCGCGTACCTTCGATCGCAATTCATTTGTGAAGGGTCATTGGCCTGGATTTTATTACCCCAGGTTTGGATTAGATTTCTACACAAGTTAACTGGAGTCCATAATCACCTGTATCCTTAATGTGTTCTTTCATTTTCCTTGGAGGCATTTTCGCATTGACCCTAATTTCCGTTTCTAACACAGCAATGAGCAATAGTGACATAAACGATTCACCCTACCTAGACCCTGGAGAGTAAAACAGCGGATGTGGAGGCGGTTAGGTTAGTTGCCATACAACATAAATTTTAGATGACCGGTGATTAACCTAGTGCAAATCTCCCATATCAACCGTCGACATGTAAACATTTGAACTTTTATCTTTCCTAGTTTTTATGTCGGAGAAGCTCTAATTGTATTGCAGATGATTGTTTCAAGTGAAATAAAGAGAGAAATGCAATGAAACGAATAGAGAATAGACTGGTTAATTATCCACCCTTATGTCCAGTATATATGGTTTACAAATTCTGTCAGGAACCCGAATGGATAATTTCGCCAATTTCCCATGTTTCCCACAGCTGCCGTTTTACGTCCGGTTATATTAAAACGCTTTAACTGACGGACGATGCAGCTTTCATAAATCCAATAGTGGTGTTAGAGTTCCTAAATTGTTCTTAAATTAGATTAACACATTTCTTGACTGTAGGTTAGACGACTCCATTTCAATTCTTCACATATTATATATTAATATTGGGCCGGCACATATCCCGGAAAGTGCATGCATAGTCCCACTATTGAGCAGACAAATGACTTACCTTACTGGAAAGATTTACGCGTTCTGTCTAATTTATAGGAGAAATAATATACGAAGGTTCTAGATTTTGAACCAGTCGCTTGACTCTGTTATGATCGGGGGCCCTCGGAAATATACATAGATACATGCAACAAACTCAGAAAATAATTCATTTATTAATTTGGCAGGGAATTACAATTTCTGCACTTGTGGATTCGTACTTCAATTTTTAGACTAGAAATGGTTACAAATACAAGCATATAGTCCGTCATTCAATGTTCAGTCGTCATTCATTAAAGAGTTTCCTCGTCGATAATCCAAAGACCTAATTCTTGTAATAACATTAGCACCAAATTAAAAGGATAAATCACAGCATACATAAAATTAGGCTAATTTCCTGCAAGACAGAAATGCTCAACAGTTTTCAATGATGCCAGCAAGACATCATGATGTTCCAAAAATATCAAATCCGTATCGCTGATCTGTATTCTTAATCCATATGATATACGTTGTAAAGTCGTTATCTAACGTATGGTGTATCTCAGTCACGCTTTGATTGTGGATGTTCATAAGAACACTGTGAGGGTCTTGAAATACATAGGTTCATACGGCCCCTAGTTAGGTAAGTCAAAATGATTAATCAGCAGATTTCAACTAGATTTATAATACGGACTGAATAATAAGCATAATATTGGATGAATGTGCTTGTTTTTTATAATATATTTCTGTTGAAAGACCAGTGATAACTCAATTGCAGTTTGCCTTCAGCCCTTTAATCGTAAATCAGTTGCAGTGACAGTATAGTATTGCCGTTGTTAGTAGAAGTATCAGATGCGACATTATGTAACCAGTCGACTATCATGAAGAATATCCCTGATAATAATAGAAATGCCCTATTTGTATAAAAGTATCCAAATCTAACAAGCATGAACTAATATAAACACGAGCTATTTTCTTGATAGTGAGTGAGTGAGTGAATAGAATTTAACGTCGCTTTCAACAATATTTCAGCTATATCACGACGAACCAACTAAGAACCACCCAGCCCAGTTGTGTTCCTGCTACTTCAAAGAAGAAATCTTTGAAGCAGCCTAGAACCAGACACCCTCCATCCACCATATAAAACACTGAGGACAGCTCACAAGACACAGACAGGACGCTTACATGGTGCAATAAAGACAAGTGATATTACAGTGCTAGACATCACGTTATCAAGTTCCTGTTGCTTCTCCCTTTAAATGTGGTTCAGTGTAGAGCTAATATTGTCTTATGATATTTATTCATGAACGAAGACTAACCATCGAATGTCGTACCTGACGCTTGTAATGCTGCGGAACATTAAGGCATAGAATCGAGAATCCCCAGGTCGTTACATTTTTATGCGATGCTGTCCATTCGAATCTAGCTGTCCTGAAAGACAGGATTGAAGTTCTAGCTACATACAGTGAACATGTGATTTTTTGTTCAAAATAACTATTTTAACATTTATTCCAAACTGATTTAACAGCAAGTTTAGAGAATCATGATGGTGCAACCGCTGTGAGTCGACATCATTTATTTTACTCTTTATGGCAGATATGTATACTTTCATATAACCTCGAATTAGATCCATCGAAGCAGTATGCGTTTTATATCTTAATGCCGTGAACATAAATATGTGCAGGGAAATTAATTATTGACTCGCAGAATCTACGCAATAAACTACGAATGTCTAGTGGATGTCAGAACTGGTGAATCGATATTAACAGAGAGCAGGAGTCTCGAACTGTACTGGAGACGAACAACATTTCAGATGATGCTAAGTTATTTGGGTAATCTCCCTTTGGCCTGTAAATCACTGGGATAGGTTGCAGAAAATAGTTGCTTCCGTTCAGTCGAGGAGATCGTTTATCGGGTAATCAAAGAATGTGAAGAAACCAGCTCCTTCGATGATGCTGACTGAACCAGACAGGTGAATTCAAAGAGAACGGCACTATGAAGAAAGGGATAATTTGCTGGGTTTTCTTGATTTCCCATACGAATTTAAGATTGATCCCGAATATGTCACAATCGTGTCAGTTAGCGTATGCTGTTAAACAATGGAGATTGTCACATTGCGTAACATAGGAGCAAAATGTTTTACCCATATAGTAGCTTTGATCAGTGTCTCATAATACAGCCTTGAAACCATTTATCAATGGAAAATGATCACTTGAAAGCGAAGATGCGTGGGGGGGGGGGGAACTTTCAATAATATAAGCATCTGGCGAGACATTCATTAGACAACTGCCTTCCACAAGGAATTCTGGTCTCAATTATCAAACAAATGCTTTCATATGAGATTGTCAGAATCAGGGATTGGCCAACCGTTTCCAATGACTTTACGATATCGAACACGTAATTTGCAGTATTTTCGTTTGACCCCAGTTACCAGTTTTGCGTGTGCTAAACATTTTAGCCATTCCATACGAATAGGTCCAAAATAATAGGAGTTCAGACAATTGTAGATTATGTAGTGATCACTGTTTATCAGTTAGATATTGAGGAGTTGAAACGTTCGTGCTGTTAATGCTATGGAATGATCGTTCATGGAGACAATATGTAACTGTCGGCTTTAGATTGAAGGTCCGATCTGATGCATGCTTTAAATGGTGCACCAGTCTGCTCAAAAGGGAACACCTGATAAGAAATTAAATGTAGATCGGTTTCGGAAACATGAATTTCGGCTCTTGTTCACTTCGTATTCCGCAGGGCGATATCTTCCGGTGAAAAAGTCACCTTTATGTTCGTATCAGGAAGTGCCGATGTTAGAAGCAGCAAACACCGAGCATTGGCAATCAGAACTACCAATGTTGCAGAGGACGGGTCTTTTTTCAAAAATGTTGTACTGCTTACAGCCATGCTTGACATAATATTGAACATGATTTGCTGGAAAGTTGAAGCAAAAGAAGTGCAAGATTTACATACCTTAACGCTAGATCAATTTATATTGCGTGTGTTCTATCGTATGCAGTAGACGGAATGGAATAGGAGAAGCTAGCTCTTGTCACTGGTACTTCGCGTCCCAAAGCATTCTAAATCCCCGATGCTAGGGACACTTTGAATATCATATATTTTAATGCTGTCCCAATCAAAGCCTGACTAAGATACGTACTATGGAAAACGACTTGGAAATTCATTTGGGTAAAGCATTATGATCAGTGATTAGGATATAAGGTAAGGCACATCATCGTGTCTTGGTGGCATCATTTCAAAATGTTGACCGCTTCTCTCTTTTAGGAAACCATGATGTGTTTCCACATAGTCTCCACATGAACAGCTACAATAAAAGCGCGGCTGAGATACTAAGGCTATGTCTGAGATTCGGGTCTGAATGTTGGGTGACGAATTCTTTCCTGTAGAGTCATATGGTTGCTTTTTAGTCGCCAGACCTCGTCAATTTTTCTCGCCACTTGCATATCGCTCCAATTCATTAATTTTATTTCATACACAATTGGAATTGGTGCTAACTGTCATACGAAATCATCAAAACGATAGCCTGGGTATTGACCGTCTCCATTATTGCCCAGTGATAACCGATACTCTCCAGTATACTCTTCGATCTTGAAAAATCTGACAAAGTCATTACCGTACATTAGATACCAGCGTTGGAACATCTACTCATTGTCCTTGGAAGAACTGCAAATACGAAATTATACGCAACATATCGAGGGTCGTGGAACAAATACCGTGGCACTGTCAAGAAGTCTTATGACCCCACCAGGCAAATATACTGACTGCATATTTCTGAAAATATCACAAGAACCAAAACTGGTCCCTGTGATGATTGGTATTCCAGTCCGTATTCATGTGGACATCTTGAATGGCATGACCAGACGGCCCTAGCAGAGCGGTATGAGAATGGCATGACCAGACGGCCCTAGCAGAGCGGTATGAGAATGGCATGACCAGACGGCCCTAGCAGAGCGGTATGAGAATGGCATGACCAGACGGCCCTAGCAGAGCGGTATGAGAATGGCATGACCAGACGGCCCTAGCAGAGCGGTATGAGAATGGCATGACCAGACGGCCCTAGCAGAGCGGTATGAGAATGGCATGACCAGACGGCCCTAGCAGAGCGGTATGAGAATGGCATGACCAGACGGCCCTAGCAGAGCGGTATGAGAATGGCATGACCAGACGGCCCTAGCAGAGCGGTATGAGAATGGCATGACCAGACGGCCCTAGCAGAGCGGTATGAGAATATTGGCCGGTGCGATCATATGACTTATTGTCAGTACGCCGGCATGTTTTCCCACCACCTTTATACGTTGCGTTTAATCGCTTTCTTTATATGATGAGATTCTGCTTGTGGACGTCCCCGAGGTTTGCTCTCTGTACAAATCATTATGATAGTAGTTGGTGACTGTGCTTAAAATGGTGGAGAATGAAGCGCTTGTTCGGCGACAGGTGGAGAATGAAGCGCTTGTTCGGCGTCAGGTGTAGAATGAAGCACTTGTTCGGCGTCAGGTGGAGAATGAAGCGCTTGTTCGGCGTCAGGTGGAGATTGAAGCGCTTGTTCGGCGTCAGGTGGAGAATGAAGCGCTTGTTCGGCGTTAGGTCTCACAGACTTATGTGCTGAATAACAACTTGCATTCTGATAATATTTTTCCCGTTCGGGTCGTTTCTTTCATCTAACGGGCACATAGTTCATCACTTTAGATCAGGTGACATGATAGGACTATTACAACATTGCTCTTGAATATTTGTATCTAATACCGCTCATGCCGGTGTGATGGGTAAGGATATCTCGGTGATTAGTGTCCCTTTGCATATCCCTTTCCATTGCAACCAAGGACGGACACTTTTTCCCAATATGGAGAAAAGTGTCTAGCTGGGTTGAGAGATAGGACCCGGACACTCTCAGCCACTGGACATTGTTAGTCTCCACACCGGCCATATGATAGGGGCTGTGTGGTCATGTCATTCAAGATATCCACACGAACCTCTTGCGATAAAAGCGTGGCTGAAATGTACATCATCACAGGGATGATGATTTGTTCTTGTGATATTTTAGATATGCAGTCAGAATGATGACCTGTGGGTCATATGAATTTTTGTCAGTATTCCGGCTTCTTTTTTTCCATCACGTTTATATGTTGCGTTTAATTAGATACAAATAAATGCAAAACCTTTCGCGAATCTTGTCTGTGTGGAACGTTCAATTTGAATATGTAGAGTGTCACATAACTCACAAGCTGGCGACTGGTGACGTTAGATAAAGGCAATTTCGATGTAGTATCACGGTAGATTCATGTATCACGACTTTTAAAACATTAGATACGTTTTGGTTCGAGATGTCTTAGATAAAAGCAAAAAACAGACGAAATCCATTCAAACGCACGTCCATATTGTTTTACGTCACTTTAAACTAAGCATTAATAATATAACACTTGAGTATTCTTTCTGTGTGAAAAGTAGTTTTTTTATGCAGAGTTGAAGTTAATTGTTGGCTTCACGAACTTAACAGGTAAAGATGATTTTACTATGTAAACGTCAGATATCCTTGTGTTATTGGATTTTTGCTTCGTGACAACAAATGAAAATGTATTATAAAACTGGGAATAAGTCAGTCGGACAAAAGTAAAATTTCCCTAAATAACCGGACGAGATAATGATACATTCGTAGTTTTTACTTTCATTTCCACTATTGTAATTTGCTTTCGGCTTTTTGTTGTGGATTTATGTATATAAGAAATAAACCCGTGTAAATAAATCTTTGGCGATAAATATCTCGCATGCGGGTTTGAATATTGATGGGTGGTGCAATAAATATCTTCCATGTTAGCTTTTAATATTGATGGATTGTATCTCAATTACATATACGTAATGACTACTCCTTTCGGTGAAACTACTCTCTGGAGTGAGATGAACGGAAGTTATTGATTTTGTCGCGCGGAAATTTTGCACATCTTGGAAAGCAATTAACACATTTTGAGAAGATACTCCAGTAGGATCTTCAACCACGTGCGGCAGTTTCGTCTGGCAAACTTTAGTAAAACGAACGCTTAATTTTAACCCTATCATACATAAGGGGCCGTAATGCCCCCCACGTACCAAACTTCTCCCCTATCTCCGAAACGACAAAAATGCTTACTTTTTAGTTTATCATATTGGGGTTATTTTGAGCCTATTTGCATAACTCCCGGAGTAGAGAATCAATGGTAAATTAAAGATGCCGCCATGTGGGGTACCTAAAAAAACGATGTTTTCGTCATTTTTCTCCAAAATTTCTGCTTTTCTTCGAGGAGAATTAGGCAAAATCTATTTTATTCGCATCAGACTATTATTTACTAATTTATCATGCAGTTTTTGCAAAGAAAACACAAAAATACAAAATTCGAAACATCTGATAGAAAAATCGACCAAAAAATGCCTGTTTTGAAGTCACAAAAGCGACCATTTCGCGGCCATCAAGCTTGACCCAAGGGTATGGTGTGGTAAGTGTTAGACCGCTAGCTCAAAGGATAAGAAAAATATTTAGGGGGCCGAAGTGTCCCTCCTGGCCTGGATAGGTCCCAAAAATCCCAAGCCAGATAGGGTTAAAGGACAACTAGGAGACGTATTAGTATCAATAATAAAACTGCCATCCTTCGGCAGCAGTTACTCCAGAAAGACGTCGATACATCAGATAACACAGTATACATCTTACAAGAAAACATCAAGGGGTGAGTGAGTGAGTAGTAGGGTTTAACGTCGTTTTCAACCTTGTTTCCATCACACGACGGTGACTACATGTGCCAGAACACGCGAGTGCTCACAGTTCCTATTACCCTGGACACTGATCAGCCTAGCCAGTACAGCACCCGGTCACCCATCCAAGTATTGACCGAGCTTAACGTTGCTTAACTTCGGTGATCTTACGAGAGCCAGTGTGTCCAACGCGATAAGCCGCACCCGAGAAAATATCAAATTACATGCAGATCTCCCAATGCGCGATCAAAGGGAAACGAACGCCGGTCAATCAAACGTTACCGAAACTCTATGACTTGCCGAAATGTCTTCCAATTTTCTCCGCAGACGAGTAAAAATTCCCGGATAACAAGGTAGATATCACTAGCAATAAAATTAAAATGAATAGATTGCAAACCACTAGCATAGTTTCTTTAGAAATATCACCACAAGCTGAACACGTATGTGATATTTTAACAATGTGATAGGCGCACTTTCATTTCTTATTTTCAACTCGAATGTAACTCGAATTATGGATTTATTCTCGGATGTCGATGATAATATCTCATGTGGTGAGCTAATGTGGTCCTGCTATATGAACTGACGTTAAATACTAAAGAAGTATCGGTGGCCGAGTGGTCTAAGGCGCTTAGCTGGTGACCGCTAGTCTCACATTTCTGAACCGGCACGGGTTTGAGCCGAGCTGGTCCATGTGTGGAAGTTTGTCAGTCACTTGCCGACGGACGGTGATGCTCTTCGGGTACTCCGGCTTCCTTCACAAACCAAACTGACTGTCACCATATGAGTGAAACAAACTTGAGTGTGACTTTAAGTCAAATCCCCCCTCTTCACGCTGGACAATCAAAGTGCCATTCTCGGGAGGTTTCGCTCCAAATTGCGATCTCCGGAGGTAAACAAGGCATAATTCCGTTCAAATTATCGGAGTATGGCAGTTTTTCTGGCATTCGGCAAACTTTAACGCACAGATACACTAAAGATGTAAAGGTAAGCGAAATTTTACATAGCCCACCTAGTCACCACGATATTTATCTGTCATTTAACATGTACAGCAGTCCCCACAAAGCTGTCAAAGTCCGTATCGAAGCAAAACAAACTGGTGAGCTGGGCTGTAATTTCTCACTTCGATCGGTTTGGTGTGCGTTTTGCGTTTGATTTGCAAGGCTCACGGCACACACGAATATCCTATCACTCCAAATCATATATCAAATGAAAGCTTATGTCAACGAGAATGTACTTCAGTGATTTACTTTGACCGAAAATACGTATTTTTGTCCATACGCACTGAAATAGATTGAGTAGACATTCTCGGGAGTTAAATAAGCCATATTTCGGAGGGTGGTGAATAAATATATATTACCACTACTTAGTTTGTTGGTAGTAATATTTTAAGTAGTTTTTTTTATTACTAATTACGAGCATGATTCCGTTTATTTTCACAACTGAGACTCAGTAATTATTTGAGGCAAACAAATATACCACATGATATATGACTAAATCTTCGATATACTTGCAATAGCAACTACTAATGACACAAATGTCCTAATTGCGTCATTTTTGGTCGACTTAGCATGAGTGGCCTGCTAATGACGCAATTACGACATTAGCTGGCGACATGACAACGACACAATTGTGTCATTAGTAGTTGCTACAAAGCCTTCCTCTCGGGAACGTATCCCGGTACTATTTGATTCTGTCACTGGAAGGCCTGTAAAAATTGCCGTTACAAGGCACCACCGAACTGAAACATACAAAACTATCGTTAGACTGTGTTTTTCAAGTCCGATTCTGTGGTTTATACTTTAACAGGCTATATTACATTTCCAGAAATGCTAAGATTATTCTTGGTAGGTTGATTCACAGACAAGAAAATCACCGGTATTAGCAATTATGTAGGAACCAATCATTAATTAAACTAGCATTGACTGTGAATAGACTTATATCAGACATTTCATCTATATAACATAGCAACGCTTGATGCAGAACTGCAACTCTCACCTAGACATGTAGAGGAAAAAGCCAACAGTTCGGTAAAATAAACAATCTATATAATATATTCGCAGAATTATAGTTCATAGTACACAGGTGTATTCAGACAGGTCACTTTAGGCATGACTTCACTCCTGTGACTTTTTAATCTAATTTTTTCATTCACCAGTTTTATGAATTTAATATTCCAGTTATCTAGACCATCAGTTGAACCATAATATGGAAAGACTCGCCAGGTCATTTAAATATTAAAATTGACAAAATCTCGTTAATTCTAAAAAACCTCGAGTTGGGCGGAATTTAGATTTTGTGGGATAACTTGTCATTACGAACTTTTTGCACGACATAAAATTCCAAGGCGACTTACTGGGCAATTACTGGACATATATTAGCTAGAAATATACAAAATTATTTTTTCGTCAAAATTACACAATATTCAAGTTTTTAATTATTTCCAGATTCTGACGAAGGTCTTGATTAAAAGCGTACCACAAGTGATACCTTCCAGGGAGGTAACACGTATATAGTTTGTTTTTTTTGTTTTTTTTTTGTAGACAAAAGGCTAAAAAAGAGCTGCCAAATCTACAGCATATAAAAGACGAATTAAAAAGTACATATTACTTGGAGAAATACATCAGTAACAAGAGAGCAGACTGGGATCAATTTAATAAACGATGGTCATCATGTCACCTGTTGTTCACTGAGCGATGAGATATTATTATCATATACGTAACATTAGTAGTATTTGTAAGTTTTGTATACTAGTACTGAATTGTAACTTTTAGCTACAGATTAGATTAGCACTTTTTGAATTGTACGCTTGCAGAAGTGATTGAAGTAATATAATCACTAAATAGCTTCTATATATAATAATGAATTAGCTTTTTGAACTTTTTTTTTTTTTTTTTTATATATATATTTTTATTCAGGTTAGCACCATTCAGCAAAAGTGTATACATCATATTTTGCGCCACATTCGCCGTAGATATAATTATTTCATTTTCTTATGAACGTGGCAATTATAATCAGAAAGGCATTAAACCTGTTTTACTGTATATATAAATATAAATAACTATAATAAAATAAATTGACACTTGACATTAGGAGCACATTACCTATACATGGTGGAGGGTTTAGGGAGTACATACTGTGTATCTGTTGTGCAGAACTAAAGTAGCAGTGCATTGAAACTGGACCACCTGACTTGGAAGATATCGTGCTGACATTCTATATTTGCAGCTTGTGTTAACTATAACAATATTTTCAGCCTTGTCTGATATCCACTGAAAAAGAGCGTGCCAAAATTCTTTCGTTACTGGACAATCAAAAAATATATGAGTGAGCGTTTCTCTTTCAATGTTACAGAAATCGCACAAATCCGAATCGACTATATGTATTTTCTGAAGAAAAGTGTTTGTGGCCAGGATCCGGTTTGTTAAACGATACTGAAACCACCTAAGAGCCACATCTTTCGTGCATTTAAATGGCATGGAGTGAATTTTTTTCCATTCTTGCTCGCCGATATTTAAAATAGCCTCCCATTTATTTTCCCTGTTTGATTTTGAATATTTGGATGTTACAAGTGTTCCGTAAAAAGGCTTAGTTCCTTTGTCGAATTTTGTTAGAATTTCAATGAAGTAGGGCATAATTGGGTAGGCCAATTTAGATACAGGTCCGAAGGGTTCCAAGAAATGTTTTACTACCGTTTTGATTCCTACGTAGTTTAGGAAGTTTATTTTATATCATACGTTTTTTCTAGTTCCTGTAATGTGCAGAAAGATCCGTTTGAGTCGAAGAGGTCATTAACGTAGCGTATTCCACTAAAGTACCAGGTTTTATAGAACACTGCACGCTTAAAACTAAGTGTCGAAACCTACTCGTAAAGTGTTGCAATAACCCTTTAAGTGTGTCCACAGGGACAGCACTTTAAAGTGCAGTCCCTGTGGACACACTTAAAGTGTTATTTCAACACTTTACAACACTTTAGTTTTAAGCGTGTGGTTGATGACCAACCTTCAGATTGTCATTGAACCATATATATTGTGACATAGCTTGAGCTATATTATTCACCTTAAGTTGTTTCATAAATTCACTCCAGGCCAAAAATACATCTTTCCAAAAAGCGTTTTTGACGGACTTGCTCAATGTTTCCATTTGCCCAGTGCCGCATTCTTCTAAGTGGTATGGAATATTCAAAATGTAGTATAGAAGATGCCTACTAGGGGATGACCGTTGCACAATTCTCCGGAAACAAGTAATTTTAACGGATTTAATAAAGCTATCTAAATCCACCATTTTAACTCCTCCCTTATCATAGTCTTGCGAAAATTGTTTCCTGTTTACCTTATCATTCCCTCTCCAAATGAATTTATACAATATATTTTTTATCTTGGTAAGTATGTTTTGGGGAGGGTTTGGCAGCGTAAACAGCAAGTGATTTAATTTTGGAATAGCTAATGTTTTTACTATTACGACTTTACCCAGAACTGTTAATGAACGTTGCGACCAACTTCCTAATAAGTGTTGTATCTCTTTTAGCTTTTCAGTATAATTAATTTCTACCATGTCTATCATACCCATAGTGGATGTTACCCCAAGCGTTTTGAAGGAATTTTGAGACCAGTCTGAGTCGCGTTCCAAAAAAGATTTATCGGGTGGCTTTTTCTTCCGTCCAAGACAGAAGATCTTAGTTTTATCCTTATTGACTTTCAGACCCGACAGCCGTATATAGTTAGTTGTACGTTATACGAGTATATTTCAGTAAGTATTAGCAAAAATCGAGCACATTCAGAAAATGTCTGTTTACCTTATATACTGTCGATGTTGTTGTAAAATCGAGCACATCCAGAAAACATCTAAACATTGTGTCAGAAAACATATGTTTACCTTTGTAAAACTGTCGCTGTAAAACGGTAAATGTGTGAGAACTTAACCTCCCAATATTCAGGCCCATCATGAATGCAGAAAATGTTTTACTGTGAAAGGTCATCTGAGAATAAGGTCAGATCTTCCCATAATATTCGCTCCATAATATGAGAGTTACAATTCTGCAACTAGGAAAATGCAGATGTCCTTGTACCTATATATTTTCGCTATGTTTTTTCATATTTCAAGCGCGGGCTTCTGATATTCTAACAAATTTTGTCATGACGAGATCGACGAAACCTATAGGCAGGCTTGTTATACCTGTACCGTTTCAAAAGTTGTATTTCGATTTTCCGATAAATGACAAAATAGAACCACCAAAGGAGGTATTTTCATGAAGTATTTTTATCCGTGTAGAAAAGGCGACACCTCAAACGTTTTAAGATGACCAAATGTTTGTTCTTTATGTACTATAAAATGTTTTCTGCTTTGCGGTGTCGCAGTATGTGTACAGAAAAAGACTACTGTTTAATTGTTGACTCAACCTACGGACAATGTTTTGTGAAAATCAAAATTCCGCTTTCAACCTAACATGCAGGTAGGTCTGTTTAAAGCTTACTCATCACTGGTCATTTACACAACAAAGAGACCGTCATGTCGGTCTACACGAAACAAGTGAGAAATGACTACATTGTAGTCAAAACCTGCGGCAGTGGCAATAATACAGTGAAAGACAAATCAGCGGAGGTAGTGGTAATTGTAGAAAAAAGCGCCATCTGCCAGTGTTTTTATGCCAAGGGAAGTAATTTTCAACTTGTAACCCACAATTGTAGGGATTGCGTAATAGTTCTGATACCATATATATATATTCACTTTCCCCATTCAAAATCCGACAATTTGACAGGCGAACTCACCATGATCGCTTTGGCAATGTTTTGGTACAAGTATCGTGTATGCCAAGTTTCAAAACATTCGGTTCAGTCGTTACTTTTTGCAAATCAAAAGGCTTTCAAATATTTGGAAATCCAAACAAATTTCGAGGATTTAGTCATAGCGCGAAAATCTGCGCTCTTCAGTCTCCCTTCTCGCTTAATTTGCCGATCAAAATGGAAAATTTTTATTTCCTTCAAAGTTATTTTTCAATAAAGAATGTGTGATGGTTACCCGAGAATAACTCCCTCGGACGTGACGGTAGTGAACATGATTTTCGTTTGAAAGTGAAACGGGTGAAAGTTATTGGTATGTGCTGTAAAAATGCTGAAGTTTCATATCATGCGAAATGGTGATTGTCAATTGCTCTAAACTGCATTTATTCAACCTTGAAAACGGTCGATTGTGCTCTTTCGACATTTTAGGGACATTTTCTGAAGGGATTTCCCTTCATATATAAAATATGACACCTCAAACCAAAACAATTTGTGTGTATTTATTATCACAATGGTTAGTGTTACAATCGGTTGAAATATCATTCTGGTTTGAGGTGTCATATTTCATCAAAATTAAAAATTGTGCAAATGCTTCGCTTGTATTCTACCAGAAACGTTATGTGAGCAACATTGCAATGACGTAGCTCGTTAAAAGAAGTTACTTTTGAAACAGCAATAATTCACATAATCGCAAACTATTTAACTAAAAGACGGTTGCGAGTTAATATATGATACATTGAGTAATAACTAATCCTTTTGTATTGTTTGAAAATGGGGTAAAAATGGAATTTCGACCGAAACGAATAATTCTGTACGACTGGCCTACAAAAACGTTACTGTCGAGGAAACCTGTTCATTTAAAAATAGAACGTACCAAAATAGCACAGAGTCGACTGTGCATTTGACGTCATAAAGGGCAGCTGACCTGGCCTGGACAATAGATATACACACGCCAGTGTCCGAGGGAGTTATTCTCGGGTAACCATCACACATTCTTTAGTATCAGGTCTATCACTTCGATCTTTGAAACTACGGAATGGGATTTAAGGCTTTATCGAACTGTCCAAGAGGCATAATGACACTTTTTCACTATTCAAATTGAGGCCTGTTACAGTCTTGATATTCGATTAAAATAATTATTTAGGTTTCTGCATTTACGTTCGTTATCATCTGCGAACTAAATTCCTTGCCACTCTTTTCCACGCAACAAGTCAATACCAAGACATGGTTTGCTTCTTCTATATAAATGATTAACTATTTCATTCTTAGGAAATATCATCTCATCTGACATGTTCGGCCAAGCCTTTTCGAAGGTTGCTAATTTTATTAATTTCTTTTCTTTAAAATCAAATTCTGCAAACAAGAACATTTCTAGGCAGTATCTATGGATATCTTCCTATACTCAATTCGCGAATATGTTTGTCACTAAGTCATTCCGAAGGTGATTCAAGTGCAAAGTTTCGGGGCTAGTTCACTAAACAAGGTCTGTGTGTAAGAGAATGATGTCGAATTCTCGTTATTATCTACTGATACATCAAATTGTTGCATTCGCGAAAATGACTGCCAAGTTAAAGTCAATGCGAAAGGTATCTAAGTATCAAAATCAAACTCAAAAACCCCTCCAGGAAAACAATGGCCCTAGCTTTTGGCCACGAGGTCAACTAGATCGTTTTCATGGCCAGTATCTGCTATATATGACGTCATTCCATATGTAAAACTGATTGACAAAGTAACGTAAATTTTGTATAGAACCAGTAAATTCTAGCAGAAATGGGCTCTGACTTGAGAGAATGATGTCAAATGCAATATGTTTCTGCGCATTGTCTGCTGATACACATAAATATTGAATTTACGGAAGAGGACGGGAACATCAATACCAGCGAATCAAGGCCCTGGCTTGCGAGAATGAGGATAGAGAGGCTGTGTTCCGGAAGAGAATCATTCAAAATAGCTATTTGCCAAATGTAACTGCACGACTGCGAGGTATTGTTCGCACAGGGGTGTCTAACTCATTAAATACTACATAGTCATTTCTGTCCCTTCGAAGTGGGCTACCATTTGAAATTGTCCGGTAATGAGTGAGTCCATCTGAATCCTTTCGTCGGCAAAATAAGCATTCAAGATTCAAGATTTTATTGTACAAACACCAGTCAAAGGCAGAGTACAAAATTTTAAGAGGAATACAACAAGAGAAACAATGGAACAGTGACATGAATATTAATATTTATATATATGTTATATCTGAGAGATATGGTATATCTGAGTGTTACCGTTGATATTAGAACCTTGATTTTTGGCATGAAGGTGCAATTAGGGGACTGTTACCAGCATGTTTCGAGCTGACCTACTTTTGATGAAAATTTCTGGTGATTTTTGATTAAAATCACTGGTGAATCTAACTTGAGCCGTGCCCATCTTAATATAGGCAGGATTTCAACTGGGGGTCCAAGAGTTCAGCGTGCGTCGGAGTCCTAATGCCTACCCTACTTCTTATGTCCTGTGACGTTATTCACACTGGGCATGCATTAGGGGACTGTTGCCAGCATGTTTCGAGCTGACCTACTTTTGATGAAAATTTCTGGTGATTTTTGATTAAAATCACTGGTGTTTCTAACTTGGGCCGTGCCCATCTTAATATTGGCAGGATTTCAACTGGGGGTCCAAGAGTTCCGTGCGTGTCGAAGCCCTAATGCCTACCCTACTTCGTAGGTCCTTTGACGTTATTCACACTATTCTCATGTATAATAAATCCAATCCGGAAATTAACGAAGCAATAATTCATTCCAACGAATATAGTTGCAAATGAATTCAAACGCGCTTGAAGACAGTGTTGTCATGTGAGATTGGAGGTTGAAAAGAAAAGTGTGGCAGAGATCACACTCTCTTAGCGCATGCGCATTTCAAAAAGTCACAAGAAGAAGAACAACAAGAACAACAACAACAACAACGCGAGCCTCCCGTAGACCTGCGTGCCGCAGGTAATAATATAGATAAGACCAGAGAGAGCATTAGTGTTTATTCGTATTAAAGTCTCACAATGAAAACACAGCAAATGAAAATATTTCTGTTATTGTATATAACTCGCCGAAGCATGGTTTACCTAACTCCCGAGAATGTCTACTTAACGTATTTTTAGTATGTATGGACAAAATACGTATTTTCGGCCAAAGTAAATCGTTGAAGTACATTCTCGTTGACATAAGCTTTCATTTGATATATGATTTGGAGTGATAGGATATTCGTGTGTGCCGTGAGCCTTGAAAATCGAATGCAAAACGCACACCAAACCGATCGAAGTGAGAAATTACAGCCCAGCTCACCAGTTTGTTTTGCTTCGATACGGACTTTGACAGCTTTGTGAGGACTGCTGTACATGTTAAATGACAGATAAATATCGTGGTTACTAGGTGGGCTATGTAAAATTTCGCTTACCTCTACATCTTTGTCGTATCTGTGCGTTAAAGTTTGCTGAATTGCAAAAAAAGTGCCATACTCCGATAATTTGGACGGAATTATGCCTTGTTTACCTCCGGAGATCGCAATTTGGAGCGAAACCTCCCGAGAATGGCACTTTGATTGTCCAGCGTGCTCTTGTCTTATGAGCGCCTTTAAATGCTTAGAGGGAGTGTTCTATTGACGACAGTGATACATAAATGAGAAGTAAACTGTCAGTGTTAATCGTCCAGGATTTTTCAGACATCAATTAAATTATTTTGGTCATTGATGGTGAGGCATATATATATATATATATTGAGACGAGCGAGACTAATTTGACTGTTATAAACCTAGGGCATTTGATATGTAGCAAAAACCGCTGGGATGAATAGGAAATTTTCTGGCGTTCTTTGTCGTTCACTTATCCACCACAACTTATTCTGAAATCCGAAAAAATTCACACCATCCATACCACATACAAGCCCCTTTCACATACATGTATTAACCCTACTTGGACTGGGGGGAGGCACTTTCCGCCTCTACTCCTGTTGTTTTTTGCTCCTATGTCTGTAACGACGAAAAATTGATAGCTGAAACTTCGTGACTTTTTAGATTATCATATTGGGGTCATTTTGAGCCTATTTGCATGACCCCCCGAGCAGAGGATCATGAGTAAATTTAAAATGGCGACCATGTGGGGTACCAGAAAAGTGACGTTTTTGTCATATTTCTTCAAATTTTTTACTTTTCTCTATGGAAAAGTGGGTAAATTTAATTTATTTCATATCAGATTATTATTTACTAATTTATCATTCAGTTTTTTGCGAAGAAGAAATAAAAATAAAAAATTCGAAAATTCTGACCCCAAAAATGGTCCAAAAAGGCTCTGTTTGAAAATGACGGCACAATGACGTCATCATGGCGGCCGTCTTTGATTTTTTTTTTACATTTTCTTGTAGAGCTTGATCCAATGATATAGTGTGGTAAGTTTCAGCCCTCTAGCCTTAGGTATAGCGAAAATATATAGGGGGGTACTTTAGCCTCCCCCCCCCCACTCCAGGCTGCGGAACACCCCAAATCGCCCAGGCCAGATAGGGTTAAAAATATTTACCCGTACGTTTAGGTTGTATAAAAATAGACGAATTCGTCGACATATATCGTCAATATAGAGTATATTATATTACACGTATCATTACAGTATGCTAACGGTCAGGTTATATTCTATCCTGTCAGGTTATATTCTATCCTGTCAGGTTATATTCTATCCTGTCAGGTTATATTCTATCCTGTCAGGTTATATTCTATCCTGTCAGGTTATATTCTATCCTGTCAGGTTATATTCTATCCTGTCAGGTTATATTCTATCCTGTCAAATATATTCTATCCTGTCAGGCTATATTCTATCCTGTCAGGTTATATTCTATCCTGTCAGGTTATATTCTATCCTGTCAGGTTATATTCTATCCTGTCAGGTTATATTCTATCCTGTCAGGTTATATTCTATCCTGTCAGGTTATATTCTATCCTGTCAGGTTATATTCTATCCTGTCAGGTTATATTCTATCCTGTCAGGTTATATTCTATCCTGTCAGGTTATATTCTATCCTGTCAGGTTATATTCTATCCTGTCAGGTTATATTCTATCCTGCCGTGACACTGACCTTATATTCTTCTTCAATTTCTAAAATCTTATCATTTCTTAATCAAGAGGTTCGTCTTTCTTCCAAGGCTTTGAGAAAGCTCTCTAGATTCTGAACGATACTTCATTGAAAAAAGGAGATAATCCAATCTCTACTTGGAGATAGCTTTTCGGGATTAGTTTTCGCGAGAAAAATCAATAACAATTTCAGCCCAGAGTTGAAAGATAGAATTAAACAGTAGTTTAGTTGGAGGGAATTTTACTGTAGATGGGTGGATCGTGACAGACACTAGTAGAAATTGAAATCCTCTGTTAATTAAAGGATACTACACCGGTGTAGAGTCAACTAATTATCAAATGGAAATTCAAGACCAGTTTCGATTGCATGGTTTTATTTACACTGGCGAAACGACTATTTCTTCTGAATGAATCAATACGGAGTAACACTGAAAGAAGCAGAAGCTTTAGTCGTCTCGGCAGATAACTCCTAACGCTGATTTAAAGGATACTAGGTTAAAGCATGTACAGATGAGAATCGAGGCTCGAACAGTTACTGATGATGTGTGCTCGAACGAAAAAATAAATCCAACGCATAAAAAATTCAATATGACCGTAGGAAATGCCACTCTGATTTCCAGGAAGAGGATTATTTTTTTTTGTATTGAGTGGAAGAGAAATGCATGCTAACTACACAGCAGGGTATATTTTTGTGATACCCTCTCCAAAAAGTCACATCCTGCTTTCCGTAGGCTGCCGTCGTCAATGAAATTGACCCTCCATTAGAAAGCACTTCATCGGTGAATACAAATTTTCAAAAGGAATTGGCGGATTTTCCTTGGCATGTGGAGAGAATTGGAAGATAATCCAACCAACCATAAAGTTTCTGTAAAGTTTAACTTGTATGAAGCGGAATTGAACCAACAATAGGTATAACACTCAAGTGTAATACGTTGGTTTCCTCAAGGAGAAAGTGCCTCGAAATATATGCCAGCAAGACACAGGGACGGTATATAAACAGTTATAAGAGCTGACGGATTTGAGGGAACGGTCTACTTTAACAGACTCTGTACTATTTAAGTATTATTTCCGAAATAGGCCATGTTTCTGATGTCATATCTATTTTCTAGGTCGAACAACAGTCTCTCTTCAACTTACATGGAAAAGGAAGTTTACTATAGGCTCTAGTATCAAAGTGAGCTGCTATCATAGCTCATATAGACATGCAACTGGCTGAGAGCTGATGAAAATCTACACAGCTAAATGAACTATTGCCTGCTTAAGATCGTACAGATTGTGATATGGGGTGGGTACAAGTCCTGGATAAAGCGGTTTTCTGTTACTGATATCTGCAATTGCCCTCCAATATCCAAATGCCAGAGCTACTTGAACCCATTTCGTCCACGGAAATTAAACCTTAGTTTCATTGTAAGCCCTGGTCGAATCATATTCCTTTGAGAATCGACATCGATTCGCAGCAGAATTTCCGAGAAGGTAAAACTTCTCAGAATGAGGTGCTATACTGTTGCTAGCGTATAAAAGAGAGCCATATCACTTGCAGAGAATAAATTCTTTCACATAGGAACAAGATTTTATTTTCGTGAGACGTTTTGATCATTGAGAAGATTGAAACGACGAGCATTCAAAGGGTGTCCATTCAATATTCTCACATACTTTCGAATGTTACTGCCCTGCAAGTATAACTGATTTTCTTTATGTGCTGAGCTTAAACGCGATGGGGAGGATATCTGGCGCTTATATAAATTTTTTTATAAAAAAATAAAAGCACCATGCCATGGCCTAAACATTTGGCCCATGACAATAGTCGAGACGCCATAAGTACATGGATTGTCGCTCACCTGATTATCTAGTGAGACGTATAGGAGTTCAGCCATGTGTATTACGTCTAAGCAGTTCTTCTTATAACCTATCTTTGAGATTTCTAACTTTTTCATCAAGTTCCACTTCGGGCACTTTGGATAATTAGCTAGAGCAGATGCCTGAATTACTTCCGTTGTAGTCCGACGAAATGCTGCTCGATAGGTACTCCCAATTTCCCAAAGGATCTACTTGTCTCGATCCATCTTAAAAACGGAATATTAGACTAAACCACGCGAGATTCCAATTGCATTTCACGAACAATCAACGAATATATGTCTTCTCATTGTACTGTTTTATGATTTATGTCGGAATACATGGGCCCAATCAGTAAATAATTGATCTAGGTTCCGGTCCTGATGCTGGAGGACATAACTTGCTCAGTGATGCATAAATATATTTTTTCGTATGAATATATACATAATCGAAGTTTTCGTCTTCTCATTGCAATTTTTTGCAATTTGTACTGGTAAATCTCGTTCGATTTTGTTGTCCAGTCTCACTGAAGCTACCAATACACATGTTCAATCAACAATAAACCTGAAAATGTATAGAATAAAAACATTAGCGAAGCAAGCTTGGAATTGCAAACAAGTTTTTCACGATATTTTGATATTTTCGTCATGACGTGATTTGATATATTTGGAACATCCAGATGTCTTGCTGGCATCATTGAAAACTGTTGACCGCTTTTGTCTTGCAGAAAATTAGCCTAGTTTTATGTATACTATGATTTATCCTTTTAATTTGGTGCTAATGTTATTATATGAACTAGGTCTTTGGATTAAGGACGCGGAAAGTCTTTAATGGACGACGGCTGAATATTGAATGACGGACGACTAAACGCTTGCTTCTCTACAGAAACTCTGGCTGGATTTTCTTCATTGGGAAATGATTATCCCGGATACATTTTTCATTAATTGAACTGGCCAATAAAATGCTATAAAACAGGAAGATATCACGTGATACACTTTTATTTCTATGAAACACCAGTGGTTCAACAGACGTGAACATAAGCCCGGTATCATGAACATGATAACTAATATACGACTTATACGTATCGTGGCGATGTTATTCGTTCCGTGTAGACTCGTCATTTTGACATTGACTGTTATTTGTGAATGTCCCGTCGTCAATTCGACATTGGCTTGTAATCTTGAATGCCAAATATTCAATTCGACATTGACTGGTACTTTTGAATGTCAAGTCGTCAATTCGGCATGACTGATATTCGTTAATGTCAAGTCGTTGCCACAAGTTTCTAACCACTTGTATTTGGGAAGGTCAAGTCAATCCGCCATTGGCTGGTATTTGCAAATCTCAAGTCGTCAAACCAATTGCAACTGGTATTTGTCAATGTTAATTTGTCACATTGCCCCTCTCTTCGTAAATTTTTCTCTGGTACTTCGGAGCGAATAAAAACCAGTAAGTGACCTATTACATCTGTCATTATACATGTTATATTGGTGTCATTTTAACATTTTTAAGCATGGCGGCATAATCCCCAATCAGAACATTATGACTAAATTGAAAATGGCGGCCATGAAGTTTTCACTGTATTAGTTGATATCGTCTTCCTTCGATTGTTTGGTCTTTCCGATTAAAAGTACCCAAAGTATTGTATTTCACATCGGAAAATTATATGTCTATTTATTATATAGTTTATGCTGAGAGCTGAGAAAATTATGAGAACAATAAAACAAACGCCAAAAGGCACCCAGGTCAGATAGGGTTAATATCGTCTTTCGATCCGAATACTGACAGGCATCGCCAATAATAAAAACCTTCATCCAAAATAAATGAAAACTTCATGCACGACTCATACTGTTTGCCTTCAAATTGATTAATAAGGGACACTTGCACAATAACAACTATCCAATCCGATTGCCACCAGATCGAGTTAGCCAATCAACTGACGGAACTATCACATCTGGTCTATCTCCTGATCATATTGTGCAAGCCTCCCATTGGAATGCTTAAGATAACAAGATAATCATTCTGCATGACCCTCATAAATGAAATATGTTGCCGCCCAACAACGAATCGACATGCTTAATTTATGGTTGCGTTTCTTACATGCAGTTCTCGAGCTAGCGTATCCAATTCCGCTTAAGCTTTACTTCATAATCTCCACATGAACTGCTGCAATAAAGTCACCAGACGTCGTCAATATTTCCCACCTTTTGCATATCGCTCCACTTTATATGTGGAAATTGATAAAGCCAAGGTCGCAAAATTAGTTTTATGATTATTGGCTCGGAAGGGTTAATGGGCAATGTCGGTCCTGGCTACTAGATATATCACTGTAATCATTGTAGTCATAACGTGACAAATATTCTACTGGAAGAAGGAGTAAGATAAATATCATTAGTCTGTGTAGATTTGTCAGAGTATCTATACAGCCCTTACTTCTAAATCCCCTCTCAACGTATTAGCTTCAACACATTTGAGTTTTACGTGAATAAACCAGATCGTGTCCGACATATTGCAAAACTAATCTGAATATATAATTGGGCGTAACATATCCACGCTATATAAATGAGTGACCGATCCCTGTGATTACTATGTCCAAGTTTATACCTTGCAAGAAACGAGTGTATATATCATTTAAGTCGTATCTGATGCCTGTGCTTAGCAGCAAATCCAACTCGGCTAACTCCGCGCAAATTATACCACGCCACTGAAAATTAACGATAAAATGCTCTCGTTGACCAGTCCACTCTGATATAAGCATTACAGTCTGAGTATCCAGCGGAGTCGTGTGACCCAAACATCGTTATTTTTGACCAGCCTGATTGATTACCAGGAAGACTTCCTTTAACTGGCATCAGGTCTTCAAATGAAGACGATCCAATGGCATTCATGGCCGACTTAGATCATTTAATAAGATCTATGCGCTAACGTTGGTCTTTGTCCTTTTAAGATTAGGGTTCGACTGCAGTGTGGCAGACTAGCGCACAAGTTGTATGGATTCGACAGTCTAAGTAATGTCGAATGACGCCTTCGATAGACAGTCAAATCACCATCGGTCGCTTGTGGCGTAGTTGATCATCATTATTTCGTCAGAATATTAGGAACGTGAACTACGTGATTCTTATTTGTCAGCCTTGTAACTATGATCAATACCCGTGGATCAATATGTCAAAATATCCCTCTTGTATTCTGTATGGACAATTTGCCTTTTTATCCCAATTGCGTTCGTCCGGTTCGTGCCAATGGTCTAGCCTTTGAGAAATACTGAGATATAAAACCGTAAGTTACTAACGGCTAATTAACCACGTTTACCAATAACAGCTTGCCAAGAAGGACGGAGTTTATTAAACAAATTTAGGGCTGATGTATATAACAGCATTCAACTTTTTCAATAACATGTGTTTTACATACATTATGTGTGATATGATGAAAAGTAAGCAAAAATTCATAGGCTCTTTGTGAGTTTTGTTTAGCTCTAGACAATGTTAACTTGATCGACCCATGCTCCATTTGATAACCTTCCAAACAACATACGGCACAACACTTGAAGAATATTCATGAAAAAGATCTTATAGTTTTTTTTTATTTTGCTTTTTTTTCTGTTTGACATATTCAAAATGTCTATGAAATTACTGAAATTGGATGGATGTTCTCGGCGGGAAGGCTGGACGATTTTTAAAGGCAATCCCATCTCTTAACTTAAGAAAATAAGTTTTTCGGGTTTCAGTGGTCTGTGACTTTGGACCTCCATTCTGGTACCCGACACGTCGCTTCCCATCAATAAGTCCGCTCACGAGAAAATGATTTCAGTAGTTTCCTATCTGTATTATTCCCACTGGCCACAACCGTTCACCTTTTGACCTTAAATTTGTTCACAATTTTCATCCTTGGAGTGCGGTAATAGCACAGGCAAAATATTAAAAAAAAATCCTGTTTTTTTTGTGAGGGCGGAGGGCACTGTGACGCTTACAGTTGACCTGTTGGACCTTTAACCTACTGACCACATTAATGGTACGCGACATCACCGGGATCACAATGTTATGCTGGTGAAACTTGAGAGGAATTGGTCAGTTTGTTGAAAAGTTAAGGAACTAATAACGAACGTCAGAAGGAGAAGAAAGAGAGGACAATGTGTATTCCATAGGACTTCCACGCCTATTGTTGACGTAGTCCTAAAACAGTTAAAAATATTGAAAATAACCACGAAGTCCAGAATCAGCAGCCGTCTACCTGAACTAATCGAACAGTTAACATCAGATCCGACATTCATTATGCAGCGATTGCTCATTCAAAGTACGTCATTCAATGATGAAGAAATTATCAATATGCTCCTGTGATATTGAGTAGATATCTCGATTCTCCTGTCTGTTTATCACCAGAGGAAGACGGAGACTCAAATGAGGTGAAACGGGTGACAGAATACACTTTGAAGTAGTTCGAATGCGTCTGAGCTACGTTGTTCTCTGGCAGTTTGAAGACAGAGGTATTTCTGTATATTGTTATTGAATGCAATAGTGCGGTTAGATAGAAAGAGCCAATGGGTCGCTGTGTTCAGGATGCCTCTCTGAAAATCGTTCTTGCTTTCGTCGAGAAATTTAAAAAGTAAGAGCGAATCGATAATTTATATAAGAAAAATTCAATGATTCATGAAGTCGGGTTTCTTTCGCATATTTGGTCGGTTTTCATCGGAGAAAATTCTCTCGAAAGAAAAAATTATATCGCGAATCATTCGAAAAACCTTAGAGAATTCTTCTCAGTTGAAAACAAACGACTGAAAACCGAAAGAAAGCTGTGCTCTGTTGATATCGCTCGGTCTGGTACCCTGTCTGGCCCATTGCATTGCTGACATATACCTGTGGGTCAGCGAACCAGGAAAACTTATTTTTCAAAGTATAACTAAATATTCCGAAGGATGAAAAGATACTGAGAGTGTTCTCGGTGTTTCCTGAACTTCGAATTGGATAGATCTATTACCTTACACGATTAATGAACTCCTGTTCTTTCATTTAACAATATGAACGCATGTATGGAATATGAAAGATAATTTCTCACTTAATTTGTGTACAACAGCGAATTACACACCAGCGGATGACTTCATAGCGGACATCATGCGCTAGTTTGGCATTGGTAAAACAGCAACTACAGCTCAATCAAACACAGCGGCATAAACATCCGTTAACCTGTGTGACTGATGAAGTAATTGTTTTCATTCGCCTTTCGACGTTTTCACGACATTCTCTCGAAGATTTCTCCATTTCATCATAATACAAGCGTGGAGTCCGTCTTTCAATATTCAGCTGTCGTCCATCAAATAATTTTCGCGTTCCTTATCCAAAGACCTATTTCATATAACAACATTAACACGAAAAAAAATATCATAGTATACATAAACACAGGACAATTTCTTACAAGAAAATCAGTCGATAGTTTTCACCGATGCCGGCTAGATATCATGATTATATCAAAATATACCATTTTATATACCAAATATATCCGTGTCGCTCATCACTCTTCTTAATCCACATGATATTCGTCGTGCAATATTGTTTTTTGACGTTGATTTATAGAGAGAGAGAGAGAGAGAGAGAGAGAGAATTACGGTTTAATGTCGCGTTCAGCAATATTTCAGCTATACAGCGACAATCAAACAAAATTCTAAGTGCTCACAAGCCAATAACTTAGTAATCCAACGCATTAAAACATACACACATTACAACTTATGTAACAAACCGATTTCTCTCAAATAACCCAAGATGCAATCCTCCCTCACCCGACTAAAAAGTTCTTTCAAAGTAGTCGCTCGATAAAAAACATCTCTTACAATCTAAAAATCGATGCATTCGATAATAATATGTTTCACCGTGAGATCTACATGGAATGGAATACACCTTGGGAATGGCTTCTTTTTTTAGTAAATGTTCGTGAATTAATCGTGTATGGCCGATTCTACATCGCCTGATCATGGTTTGATCGAAACGTTTCTGGCTGTTCAGATAAGTATAGCCGTTGATTAAAGTCAACATTTAGCACATGCTCTAGCAAATGTAACTAGGCGAGATATGTATACGCCAGATGCAGGTCCCACTGAAATTTTACTGTCCAGAAATGGATATTTTACAGATGTCGAAATTGTAATCATCTCCTTTGTCGTTAAATCGACGAGAGACAAGCCCCACTTCATTTTTATAGATATATAGATCTATCTTGTCCTTTAAAGATGGATATATACCCATCACTATGTCATTTATATAGCAAGTATCTACATCGAGAATATCGTCTATATAGCGTTTGATAAATGAAAAGGAACGGGCTTTGAAATGATTTTTTTTTAAAGTCTTCTGCAGATAGTCATATTCAAACGGGACAATGTCAGCCAAAGGGAGTGCATAATTAGTACCCATCGGAATAGCTATATTTTTGGTATTGCCAAATTTCACAGATATTATTAATGAGAACTTCAAGCAACAAGGAAACATCCCATGAATGATATCCCTTGTATTTAGCAGACGTAAAGAATGCATTATAGCTTCTTGAACACCGATGCAATTAATAAGCTACGACTGTCGAAAAGATCCGCATAAGAGATTGCAGTATAGAGAGTCGAGAAGTTCTATGTCTGTACGGTATGTGATTTTTCGCATCAAGTTATTTCGTAAGATATTTTGAGTATTTCAACATCCACATGCATTAAACGCCAGAATTTTTGGAAATAGTGGCGCAATACCTTTCCCAAAATGGCTTCCATGTGTATTCTACTCGGCTCTCTATATTTAGTTTCCTTCATCAGGAGTGTTTTTGGTCTTCATCGCTCACTATATATAGGTTATCAGTCACAATATGTTTGCAAGTTGAATAGATAAAGTTCGACGATTCACAATCACAACTATAACCTCCAGTCGTGTACTAGTCAAACTCCTCGATGGCATTAGAGTAATTGAATATTTTTGTGGCTATCAATTTAGTATACTTATATGAAATGCAAGGATGTTCTATGAACTTGATATAGTTCTGTACAGCTATGCGTACCTCTGGAGCAGTCAAGATTCGTGGTGAGTTAATTATGTCTAGTCCTTTTTCAAAGTAGCTGGGTTTCAAGTATAAAATCGGTGTTCAAACGTTTCGACTATGTTCACTGAACGATACACGCGAAAAGACGCTATATCTTGACAAACGCTAGTGATTGTGAGTGGCATTATATTTCCTGAAGACACAGATCGTTGTATATCTCTGGCTATTGGATTTAAATCTCTCATAAGTGAGACTGTAATCAAACTATGTAATTTAAAGTGATATGATCGTATACTATTGAGTGCTAGCTAAACCCACTGAGCAATTTAATGTGATCGTGAATCAATGCACTATTAAGATTTCTCCTACCATGGCTGCGATTTCTCAGTAGGTAGGGTTTATAAAGCTGAATAATACTGAATATATTTGAATGGCGGTTTGCTGCATTGTCGAATCCTATTATGTTATCATTTTAACCATACGAAAAAAATTACCCAAGTTCTAGCCTCCAGAATAGTTTCCGCTCTCGGATTTGTTTCTAAGATAGTCAGTAAAGGGTAGACGATGTCTCAGTATGATCTAGATACTAAAGTTGTCCAGATCATAGGTCTGTTATACGACAAATAGGTCTGTTATACGACAAATAGGTGTGTCGTAGGAAAACCATTCATTTCGGACGGGTCAAAAACGACGAATAAAATGATATCGAGAATTTTAAAAACTAATTGGGTTTTTTATTTTTTTTTGTCACTGGACAATCATCGAGACTTCTCCGAGAAAACCAAACAAAATTCTAGATCGAAGGAAAAATAATTATTGGAAACGCTTCTTAAAATCGCCCACATTTTCTACGCTTGAAAAGGATGTGTATTCACGCTACGGTTAACATGAATCAAATTGCAATTTGTCTCTCATTTTCTCAACTGACAAATGATTTATCAAGAATTAATGGCGAAAATATCGATAAATATTATGGAAACGAAGGATGTATCCTTATACAAAGAAAAAACAAGCGACGGCACCCATCCGGGTCAGAGTATCTCCGATCGTGAGGAACTTGTTCTGATATATCGCGAGGGAATGGTGTGAAGGACTGACCAACTGCGCAAAGGTGATCGGTTTACTTCGCTACAATCATCATATGACATGATATCTTGATTCTTCAGTGATTCTTTTCTAGAGTACAAGTGACCATAAACAGAAAGAAAACCATTAGTACCGAGTGATCGTGATCGAATCGATTATTTTGAGGAAAACACATTCCCTTGAATCTGGAAATCACAATTAATAAAACAGGAACGATATTTTGAAAGGCAGTCTTGGACTTCTACAATTCCATATTGGTATATCAGAACTGTTTTACTATGATAAACACTATTCTTTTGTCATTTATCAGTAATTCTTCATCGATGAATTTTCGCTTCCTGTCTCAATGTTAACCTCATCTGAATGTGTGTTAAGGTTGGGGGATAATACGCCTGAAGACCATTGTGCTGGGAATTAAACCGAGTATGAAGGTGTCTTGACAAGCTGTCGTTTCTCCTTTGTGCTATCTATCGCAGCCAACTCTTGGTTTCCACTTTCACGTCCGATTTTCGCTTCAAACGAAGGCTTCGTGGATTACGCTTACACAACATTCGTTAATGGGAAAGGATACGAAGCCCACTAACCTGACACTCTTTAGTTATTAGGGAATATCTTCTGGAGTAATTGAGGCTTAAGCTGTAATTATTATTGCACTTACGCTATGGAAATTGCGGAGATGTTATATTAGAATATCCACATGTTAATCAGAACACGAATTACCCGCAGTCCGTCGCACTATTCTTTTAATACTGCGTTTAAATGTTGTCCGTTTTTGGAGAGGTTCTGCTGGTGGACGTTTCGTCCCCGAGGCTTGCCCTCTGTACAAATCATTGTGACTGTAGCTTTGCCTCTTATAGACATGGTGGAGAATGAAACAGTTGGTCGACGTCGGGCCTCACAGATATTTGTTCTGATACAAGCGTCTAGTCCGTCATTCAGTATTCAGTCGTCGTCCATTAAAGAATTTCCGCGTCCATAATTCAAAAAACTATTCCATATAACAGCATTAGCACCAAATTAAAAAAATATCATCGTATACATAAACATAGGCCAGTTTACAACAAGAGAGGAGCGGGCAAACTAACTTGCATTCTATAAATGCCCCATCGTTGGGGATATTTTTCACATAGTTGTTCATTTTCCATCAGATGACTTGATAGTTCTAGTACATCATCGCTCTGAAATATTCGCATCTAATACCGCTCAAGCCGGTGCTACGGGTCACGTGATCATGTCATTCAAGATGTCCACATGAACGGCTGCAATAAAAGCGTGGCTGGGATACAAAATATCACATTTTAGTTTTATTTTTAGAAATATGCAGTCAGTATATTTGTCTCTGTGATCATATGACGTCTTGTCAGTACCTCGGCGTCCTTTTCACCACATTTTTAATGTTGCGTTTAATTGCTTATACACACATGAAACTGAGCATAATTATAAGTCATCGATCTATGCCTGTTACTTTGATGAAGGTGTAGTGAGATAAGATGGACTTCGATAGGATTGTGACGTCTTTGCCACAATGCAAATGGAAACCATCAGTTGCGGATGAACACATTCAAAACGACAACCCAGCTGGATTCATGTTTTCACATTTCTCCAGAGAAATGAAAACTACTTCATTCAGCTGTATTAATAGTTTTTTATCATAGTCAAGTCGCTGTCAATAAAGTATAAAATGGGTCAGTTTGACTCAATCGATAAATATCTGGCTCCGGGAGTTACAGAACCATTAACTGAAAGGGAAATAAAGCAAGGTTGAGAGATCAGTAGATCTGTGATTCTTATATTAATGGATTTCCGACTCGTTCCTGAAAGCTAGAATTGTTGTTTACGGCTTTGAATTTGGCCTAATGCGAATGTGTATTAATGTCGACGGACAATAATGTGATGTGATAAGAATATAACAACGTGTGAACCTTTCTTTAAACGTTGGGATTTCTCCTTTGAGTCAGCTATCAGAACCTACTGTTGAATTCCTCGTGGACTATACGAATGCACAACATGGGTTAATGAGAGAGGATAAGAAACTCACTAACCTAACATAGGTTGAATTAAATCAAACCTCATTTACTCCAGAAGATATTCACTGATAACTATAGACAAATATATAACTGGATTAGGTATCATCTTTCGGATAATTGGCTGAGCAAGACAACCGTCGCAGGTACACAGGTAAAAGCGTTTATATAGGTCTACTGTTCATCTTTTATTAACGCAAACGAAAGAAAACGTTATTCCGCAAGAATCTCAGAAAATGTTAATCAGTTTGTCTTGTAACTCTAAGCAACTAATACAACATAACAATGATTTGTACAATTTTGCCCATATATGATAATGAATGATTGTCGCAAAGACAGTAGCGAGAGTCAGTTCCGACATTAGCGGAATTAGACACAAGTTACGAAACGGCTGAGGTCGTGCACGCTACGATCATGGTTTGCTGTCAGTGTACAGTTTTTATCAAATAATTTGACAAACTGCGAATGAAGGCGTCTGGTTGTTAGCTTTTGTTTGACAAGTTTCTGAAATAATATTCGGAAGAATACGAGTGTCAGATCCAGCATTCAGTAACCAAGGGAACAATATGCAGCCGCTTGAACGATTTCCCGCAAACAGAGTGATCAATATTTACCATTGCCGGTGCTTAAATGCTTCTATCGGCGATATGTACGAGCGTTCGACGCTTGACATCAGTACGGGCGCTGAAACACGTTATAAGCAGAACAATTTTCCACAAACGGAAGAAACAACGTTAACGAAAGCAAAATTAGGGCCTTCAAATAATTTTATGAGCGGCATACGGGCACTCGAACGCTTTTGTTAGCGAAACGATTTCAGCGCGTACAAAACAGAAACATAATTTCACGCTAACGAAACGATACGCTAAAATCAGGGCGTTAAACAAAAACTGGAGCTTCGCTCGCGTTTATTCTAAGTTCGACAAATTGGATTTTCGTTGCCCTTATGATTACCGATATGTAAATAAGGCGAAAATCCTCGCGAACTTTTGCTGGTATCCCCCTAATTTATTCGTGAATTACTTAGGATAGAGATGGATACTTTTTACTGTGGTAAACTCGTTCAGATCTATCACGGACGGCCGAACATATGCATCTTCACTATTACCCACTCTACGGCCTTCGTGGCCACACCTATTTTTTCCTATTACATAGATGTATATTCCGACAGTGGTACCATGGTAACTAGTAATCTATTTTTTATTCACTAAATAGTTATTCTTATACTGAAGGCCAAAATTGGCCAAAATTAAAAAGGTGTTTTATTGTATTATTATTTTTTTGGTCATTCATCTGAATGATATAAGGTATTTCTGAAACTGTCTTATGTTGAAATTTTATTTATAAATCAGGGAACTACATGTGTATCAAGTAAAAATGGTAATATTTTCACTGTTTGACACATCTGTGTGTTTTCTCATGAAACGAGATTGTCATGGTACATGGTCACGAAAAAGTTGAAATGTAAAAGAAAAAAAAATCGACCTACCGACTCAAGCATTGTACCGACAAATTTTCGAAAGTTACACTTGTCATTCAAAGTCATGGATCTAAGCTCGGCAGATAATATACGCCTGAAGACTATTATGATGAGAATCTAACAGCGTGTCAACATTTCCTGCCGAGCGGTCGTTTCACCTTAGCGTGTCAACATTTCCTGCCGAGCGGTCGTTTCACCTTAGCGTGTCAACATTTCCTGCCGAGCGGTCGTTTCACCTTAGCGTGTCAACATTTCCTGCCGAGCGGTCGTTTCACCTTTTTGTCATCTGTCGTACTGAACTCTGGTTTGTGTTAATGGTGGATTAAACACGAGGGCTTCATGGATTACACTTATAAAACATTCTTTAATGGAAGAGGACAGAAAGTGAATCAGTGAATATCTGTAATTATTATTATACTTACGCAGTTGTCAGAATGTTTTTAAAGTCGGAGACCTGGGAATTTCCGCTTGTTAAATCAGAGAAATTGACATAGCAACACAGTCTGTCTTTATTCACAAAACTGCACATGATTAGTTATCTATTATACTTTTTCACACTATTTGATTAATTTCGGGTTGGGGAAATGACGAGTTCGTTAAAACCTACGAATTTGTATTAACACTGGGGTCACAAGCGAGTTACCATAGGCGATTGTATTGCGATGCATGTCCAGTGGTCAATTCAATATGACGCGGCCGATGACGTGAATCCTAGATGCGTGGCGCGAAATGTAAAACATTTTTTTTTGTAATGGCAAAACATTAACATGATCATGTTGTAGTGATGTCATCCGAGCAACTAGAATGACATCGTATAATTGTGGCCACCTATGCTATACAAGATCCTCTTGGTTTTCATATGGACAGTCACAATAAAGCGTGACAGATGCATCATTCTCTAGATAACGACTTTAAATGAAGATCATATGAATTAAGAATACTGATCAGCGATACGGATTTCATAAGTTTGCAACACCATTATGTCGTGCCGGCATCATTGGAAACTGTTGACCGCTTCTCTCTTGCAGGAAACTAGCCTATGTTTGTGTATACTATGATTGTTGTTGTTTGTGTTTTTTAATTGGTTGATGATGCTGTTATATGAAATAGGTCTTTGGATTATGGGCGCGGAGTTTCTTTAATGGACGACTGCTAAATAATGAAGGATGGACCCGAAGCTTGTAAGCAATACTGACGATTGTATGTATGTATTTTATGTGAGTATGTAGGCCCTGGCACAGGGATGTATTAAACAAAACTCATTTCCTAAAAATCGTTCCTAGAGACAAGTTTCTAATGGTTTTAAAAGGCTGCTATAGTTTAGCTTATGCCATGGCAGTAAATCGTAAATTTCAGTCACCAACCTGTGTTAGAGGATATAGTTTACTTCGGACGAGTATAAGTCGCGTAAACTCTTATTCTTTCTGTAAGCTATGATTGGCTTCAGATTGAGTGGCTGCCTCAGTTTAGGTTGAAGATTCTGATATTCCTCCTTTAGCATACGAGCGGCTTCAACATATCGCCTGCTATAGGGAATCACAAAAGGTATTATCTCCCGTTTAGACTGTTTACCTGGATCGATATTCATGCCGAAAGGATATCGTGTTTGTAAAGTTTAGATCCAAAATGTCTCGCGTATCGCTCTCAGGTCGTCAGTTTCTTCCTGTGTGGCGAGAGTGGGGATTTGTTCAATAGGCATGATCTCGAAATGTTCCTGGAGGATGTGTCCTGGGAGATTGAAATAGGTCGTTAACCGGACCGTCGTTTTCGAGAAAAATATCAGATTGATGACGCGTGGCTCGTTCCCTAAATGCCCTTTTTGTTTCACCGATATACTGTTTAAGACACTTTTTGCACGTAATGAGATATATTACGTTCACCGAGTCACAGGTGAGATGGTCTCGTAGTTGATATTTGTTTCTCGTTTGTTCACTTTTGAAGTACGTTCGAGTCGCGATGAATGCATCAAGTTCACATCGATCTTTTAGGCATTTTTGAGTTTGACCATCGCCGACGTTGGGGCGATTATGTTTGATCCTAACGGGTTCAGACCTACGGGTGTCATCTGAGTGTTGTGTGGTGATCTCTCGGAGGGTGTTCGATTTGATTCGACGCAGGAAACGACTCTAGGCTTCAATGCTTGGAATAATACTGAACAAGACTGATTGAAATTTTGGAGATTGCTAGAATTCCGGTGAAATCGGATGATTTGTGATTTGATTATACCCTTAACCATATGTGGAGGATGAAACGATTTGGCATGGAGAAGTTCATGTGTGTCGGTAGGTTTGAAAAATACCTTGTAATCTAAATATCCAGTATTGGCAAACCCGGGACCTTTGTAGACTGTGACATCCAAATAATCAATAGAGAATTCGTGAACTACTGCTTCTAATTTTATATTGGGGTCATGGCTGTTCACAATGTCAATAAATGGCCCGAGATCTGTATGTATGTATGTATGTCGAGAGGGTAATGTGTCGAATACATCGGTTCAGTAAATTTATCGTTTTCGTGTTTTTGTCTGTACGTCATCTGTCATATTATACTCTAATCCCCATCTTGGCAGTTGTTGCGGCTAACTGAAGCATCCTTCATGTCAGTCATGTGTAGTTGCATTCACGTTTGACAAGGGATTACCAGTCCTATTTGAGGCCCTTGGCGCGATTAACGTCTTGCAACCACAGGCCCCAGTGTCTGGACAGTAGAATTTAAATTCAGTATAATTTAAATAATTTAATTTTTTTTAAGTCATCCTATAATACAGAGAGCTCTGTATTATAGGATGACTTAAAAAAAATTCAATTATTTAAATTATACTGAATTTAAATTCTACTGTCCAGACACTGGGGCCTGTGCTTGCAACCTACCCCCATTGTGGGGTCCATAATATTTGAACATTTCTTTGGAACTATATCAAGTCTTTCTCCGGATAATATAAGATTACCTTTATGAAGCAATGTTTGCATACATGTAGGTGTAATTGTAGCCGCGAAATCGTATTATCCGTGGTAAAATGTTTAATCATTTACACTTGTGGTATATAGTCAACGCGGGGAGTGTGGAGCGATGCATCACCACTATTTGATTTTCTCCAGTTCTAAATGCGTTTATTCCTTGAAAACTATTTATCATGAGAATGTTGAAATTTGTACCGGCGTTTTGAATTGGGCAAAGACAATAGCTGTACTTCACCTTCCCAAACGATACGTTCTGATTGCAAAGAGAACTGCCAGTCTCTCGCCGTTGCAATTATTTATTCCTCCCAGTCAAAGTGAAAATGGAATGGAGAAGTATCGTAGTAATATCCTACAAAGAAAAAAAGATTATTCTTTCTGAAGTCTGTGCTGTTAATGGAGAAATTCATAAGCAGTAGACTAGTACCGTTAGTTTTTCCGTTTCCCCCTTGATCTAACTTTTCCAGTCTGTGGTCTTGTTTCTATATTTATTTTTCATAGTGCATCATTGCAGCTGCTTGAACCATTCTACAAGCATGTAAGTACAGATCTATACACGGCGGTACCGCGTGTTTCATTCCCTCTTCCTCACACCAAACGTATAAGTATTTTTCCTTGTGTTAGTGTTATTGCCGATTTCAAGACGAACCGAAAATAACTGACCGAATGCTGCGACCAGGTCAAAATGAAATTAAAGGATCAGTCCGAGAGAAGATTATACAATCCAAACAGTCTTCTGATGAGTGAGTCTTGTTGAGGATAAGCTAATGGTAGGCCTCTATGACAGGCTGACAGGAGCTGTTACATCGATTGCATCTGTTTATACATTCAGGCCTACACGTTCTACATAGTTTGCTTGGACGTACATGTTAAAAGCAATTTGTACATACCGATACGAAAAGAACGTCATTTTCCTTGGAGTATGTCGGATTTGTGTGTTGTTTTCTGTCGAAACTCCATGTCTCCGAGAAACTACTTCTGATTGAAACCGTCAGAATATAACGCAGCACCTGTAATAATTGATACACCAACGATATCTGTTCAAATCTTGAGTGATTACCACAGCTAAAATTAAAGTATTTTAACTTGACTTGTGCATGTGGATAATGTATATAACGGCCAAAGCAAACTTCATCTAAATTTAATCGCTAAAAAATAACGCTATATGAATAGATGAAATCTTTGATCATTATTTATTCCCTTATAGAATTGGGGGACCTGTTATATGAACGATTTTGAGCTGATTGGCATAACAGGATCAATATTCCGGGCGCCTTCATCGTATCCAATGTATATCACAACAACGCAATCTCGATTAAAATATCATCGATAACTCGCATGCAATATTGCGACATGATAGGCTAATTGAAAACGCCATTCAATCCATGCTTGGGGGAAATGATTTTCAGCTCCATATCAACTGCTTGCACCCTGGTGTATTGTGCATCTTCTTGGCCCAGGATTGAACCAACAGAATTTAATCGGCGACTCTACTTTTATCGAGAGCACGGTAATTGTTTTCTTACCAGGGTCCTTAGAAGTTGTAGATATCATGAATATATTTATGGGGTAGTGACGGCGTTCTATTATATGACGCTGACTTTCGAAGCGGTTTCTTGTCACCAGTGGACTCATCTCAGAACTCTTCTGGTGTCATCCCAAAACATTATTAGCTCTGTATGAGTAAGCGTCAGAACAAAAGTCATAACGACGGAAGTTGATCCATTGTACGCTCACGTCCGATAACAAAAGATGAACGTTAACAAAAGGTGTACGTTAACAACATCTATATCTGGACCGTCGCCACCTGCATCGAAGCATCACGAGCGTCTACCAGTTCATTTTCATCAGCAAATATTTGAGTCTATAGATATAAATTACAATTCCTGAGATGCAGGCATTGAGGACACTTCTTTTCAAAACACGTTTGTCCGGCGAATGAATCAGTCATTTCAGATACCGGACTGTGTATCCATTGTGGGCATTTGGACGAGTCTCTGAACTATCACAGGTGTATGTCATCCTTTTCAAATATTCTATAGAATTTGTATTTGTTTTACATGGTATCCGACTCGGTAGCGGCACGATCCTGTGTTTCTCTTACGTGAACTCCACCAACAAATATATTTGTTTGTCGTATGATTCTTAGTATATCGATATGATATCTGTAGTTGTGCTTTTGTCCAGCTGAATATTTATTGTGAAGGCGATTCGAACATTGTACTGTACTCATGCACGTGCCACCAAATATAGTCCTGTAACTGAGATTACGGATTAGGAATACTCACACTTATATATACAACTTCAATATTCAGCTCAAGAACGACGTACATTATTTAAGCGTTGGTGCACACTAAACGGATGCTTTACGCGAAATAGGAGAATCTGTACTCTTGCAACAAGCTTTTACCGCCACCATTTGCCTCTGTGCGACGCTCATGCACAGAATGTGTTTGCGTGGAAAACTAAGGTTTAGACGCAACGTCACAAAGCCATCGGTAACGATGTAGATTTTCGTTTCGTGATGTTTCCTATTTGTGATGTTGCCTTGAACGGCAGCGTCACCAGTAAAATGACTTAAAATGTTACTATGTGAAGTATATGTATTGTCGATATCATACATTCCACCCATGTTCCGCTATAAAATTCCCGTTATATGTTGCTCTCACGCCCTCATGGGGCCTTGATACAATACAGATCGAAGGTGAAGAAGCGTCATGTTCCACTCAGTGGCATAAGCGCGCATGCGTTTATGCGTTCTGCATATATTCGGCAAGTGATCTATTGATACAGCAGTTCCAACTGCTTGAATACTAGTGTCAGATCAGTCGATCCAACTGCTTGAATACTAGTGTCAGATCATCCGCCATCCTTCGTCCTTGGTCAATTGCCGTGTCTCCAATCGAAAATACCTAAATCGTCACACCAATATTAGCATCAACATTGGCATAACATATGCTGGTTGCTCACAAGAGAGAAGCGGCAAACAGTTTTTAAAGAAGTCAGGAAAATGTTCCTAACGATGTATCCCTATCACGGATGTTGTCAATGATTATTGTCCTGTAGGGCCATACGACTTCTTCTCAGTACGCCGGCATCTTTTCCACAACATTGTCATGTTTCATTTAATTATTACCTGTTTATGGTGAGATTTTGCTTGTGGACATTTCTTCCCCGAGGCTTGCCCTCTGAACAAATCATTGTGATTATACTTTGTCACTTTGGTTAACTTGGTAGAGAATGAAGCGCCCGGTTGGCGTCGCGTTTCATGGATATGTGTTCTGCATAAGAACTTTCTACTATTGTTTTTCCATTCGGGTCGTTTCTACAACCTAACGGTCACATCGTTCATTACCTTTCAACCGATGACTTGACAGGGATATTACATCATTGCTCTTAGATATTTTTATCTAATACCGCTCAAGCCAGCGCAAGGAGTCGTGTGCTCATGTCATTGAAAATTTCCACATGAACGTCTACAATAAATTGGAGCGATATGCAAGCCCAGCAATAAAAGCGTAGCTGAGGTACAAATCATCAAAGGGATCATTCTTGGTTCTTGTGAGGTTTTTAGATATGCAGTCTACATTTTGACCTGTGGGGTCATATGATTTCCTGTTAGTACGCTGGCATCTTTTCTCACCACATGTATATGCTATGCTAAATTTATTTATTCTTATACCGAATGAATTTCGTCGTTTTCTTGAGTACTGTATCCCAGTCACGGTTTATTATGACTGTTTTTATGAAAATCAGGAGGATCTATTTATTCCCCGCTGTTCATATGACTCTAGATGGTACTTTCGGGCTGTCTATGTACATGTAGGTCGTTCAGAAATTCAAACTTTCGTTATTGAAATAGATATTGATTAAACCAGCATATCTCTTTCCAAACACTCCATATTAATGCTGATATGAATGCTTCAACTGATAGAACATGGACGATTCCGCACATGGTGGAAAAATCCGAAATTTGTTTCTCTGCAATAACTTGAGAACTGCTCATCGAATTAGTCTAAATTTTGGTATGCATATACCAGGCCAGGAGATGATGATTGGAATTTTGTTTCGTTCACATGCGCCTTTTGTCTATGACAAAAGAGATGATTACAATTTCGACATCGTAAACTATCCCTTTCTGGACAGCAATATTCCAGTGGGACCTGCATATGGCGTATACATATCTCGCCTAGTAGCATTTGCTATATCCTGTGCTAAATGTGATGATTTTAATCAACGTCGCAAAACATTGTTGCAGAAACTTATAAAACAGGGCTATACCACCAAGCGCCTTCACACAAAGTTTCTCAAATTTGGGGATACATATCGCATGCTGATAGCAAAATACGAGCGTAGCGTGCAAGATCTATTGCGTTACGTTTCGTAACTTGTGACAAATTCTGCTTAACCCGGGGCTAGAGGCCGTATGAACCCACGTACTTCAAGATTCTGATGGTACTCACATGAACAGTCACAATCAAAGCTTGACTGAGATACATCATTCCTAGATGACGACTTACAACGAATGTCATATGGATTAAGAAAACTGATCAGCGATACGGATTTGACATTTTTGGAACATCATGATGTCTTGCCGGCATCACTGAAAACTGTTGACCGCTTCTCTCTTGCAGGAAACTAGCCTATGTTTATGTATACTATGATTGTCTTTTTGAATTTGATGTTAATATTGTTATATAGAATATGGAATAGGTCTTTGGATTATCGATGTGGATATTCTTTAATGGACGACGGCTGAATTATGAATGACGGACCAAGCACTTGTAATTTAGGTGGCGCCACCTGGTCGCAAAATCTGAATTTGGTTTCCGGGCAATGTCGCTTGGGGTTGCATCTCGCCTACTTGCGCCTACAGGTAACGTCACCTGATGACAAAATCTAAATGTTGGGGGTTATCATGTAAGCATAAAAAGATTTCCCGTTCCCGTCACCCACAGTCCAGTTGATACCTGATGAGTCAAACAGTAACTTTCATCAGGTATGGCAAGCACAGTGACGTAGGAAGACGATTTGCCCTGGTGGGGCGTGGGGGGGGGGGGGGGGTGCGGAATGTCCCCAATTACCGTCATGGTAATACCGTCATGGTAATACACTCCAATGGCGCGTCACGGGGGTCCGGGGGCAAGCCTGACCCCCCCCCACCCTCCTGAAAACATGTTTAGTTCTAAGAGTCCCTTTGCCGTGATCTGGAGCATTTTCATAGGTTTCTTTTGGATGCTTATTGGACCACTTTTATATTTATAAACATATTTAAAAATATCTGTTGACTGATAAATTATTGGTGAATAAGCAGCATAACTATTGTAGCTGGAGTTTAAGATAGTGATATAATAATAGTATTTACATAATTTCTTTGCTTCTGACTGCGTAGAAACTTTATTACAGCAGCGATCAACGATCATTCAGCCATTCAGTCGATCTCAAAACCTGTGGAGGCCTTCCCATGCCTATGAAGTGGCAGAATGCCTCCCTCATGTGTATGGAGAGGAAAAACGCTCTCAAAACTATCGCTGCCATTTCGGCGGGGGATCTAGCATTCTGTGGCTGCTTGTTTAAATAAAGTTTTTTTTACTCCAACACTCGCATCCATCATCTCAGTTGGGAAATAGAAGGACTACAGTTTAAGCTTCTCTATCAGCCTGATCAACGCTATCTCATTTAAAATTGCATCAGTATCTTGCTTGCACGGTTTAATCAGGTCAGCCTAATCGAAAACATTCTTCCCACCGTTCTCTCGCGGGGCTAATGATTTTCAGCTCTATTTCAGGTGCTTTGAAGTTTGAATATCATGGATGTTCTTGGCCCTCAATTTGACTTATTCCACTGAAGATTTTGGTTTGATCGAATACTCACTTTTTCCCCCAGGCTGCTGTACACCCCAAATCGTCCAGGTCAGATAGGGTTAACGTATATTCAATTTGACAGTTTAGGCAGTTGAAATTTTTTCTCTCGTGTATGAAGACACTGACCGCGGGAGCTTGCAATCAGGGATATGTACTATCCAGACACTGACCGTGGGGGCTTATAATCAGACATATGTACTACCCAGACACTGACCTCGGGAGCTTGTAATCAGGGATAAGTACTACCCAGACACTGACCGTGGGGGCTTATAATCAGACATATGTACCACCCAGACACTGACCTCGGGGGCTTGTAATCAGGGATATGTACTACCCAGACACTGACCTCGGGGGCTTGTAATCGGGGATATGTACCACCAGACAGTGACCGCGGGAGCTTGTAATCAGGGATATGTACTACCCAGACACTGACCGTGGGGGCTTGTAATCAGGGATATGTACTACCCAGACACTGACCTCGGGGGCTTGTAATCAGGGGTATGTACCACCAGACAGTGACCGCGGGAGCTTGTAATCAGGGATCTGTTCCACCCAGACACTGACCGCGGGGGCTTGTAATCAGGGATATGTTAAACCCAGACACTGACCGCGGGGGCTTGTAATCAGGGATCTGTTCCACCCAGACACTGACCGCGGGGGCTTGTAATCAGGGATATGTACCACCCAGACACTGACCGCGAAGGCTTGTAATCAGGGATATGTACCACCCAGAGACTGACCGCGGGGGCTTGTAATCAGGGATATGTACCACCAAGACACTGACCGCGGGGGCTTGTAATCAGGGATATGTTCCACCCAGACACTGACCGCGGGGACTTGTAATCAGGGATATGTACCACCCAGACACTGATCGCGGGGGCGTGTAATCAGTGATGTACTACCCAGACACTGACCGCGGGGGCTTGTAATCAGAGATATGTACCGCCCAGACATTGACCGCGGGGGCTTGTAATCAGGGATATGTCCCACCCAGACACTGCCCGCGGGGGCTTGTGATCAGGGATATGTACTACCCAGACACTGCCCGCGGGGGCTTGTAATCAGGGATATGTACCACCCAGACACTGACCACGGGGGCTTGTAATCAGGGATATGCACCACCCAGACACTGCCCGCGGGGGCTTGTAATCAGGGATATGTTCCACCCAGACACTGACCGCGGGAGCTTGTAATCAGGGATATGTACCACCCAGACACTGACCGCGGGGCTTGTAATCAGGGATATGTACTACCTGACCGCGGGGGCTTGTAATCAGGGATATGCGAACTATCGGGCGATCGTCAATATAACGTCATTTCATGCACATCTATCGAATCTGTTGACATCACGAGGCTACGAACGTAGAGAAATTAGAAATGTATATTGCAAGAATATTAAGAATTGCTCATGTCGTTCATTCATAATAGATAAGTTATGAAGGAAAAGGTAATTAAAGCGAGATAGACAACCATCGATCTATTTACTATTCGTCCACTCTGGGTATGGAACGCTCGAAAAGACATCTCCATTATCCATTGTTCGTGCATACGAACGTCACTATTGCAACGCAGTATACGTTCATCCATTACTAGATTTCAATTTTTACATATTTGAGTTTATTGATCTAGATCATAATCCTAGAGGTACATTTGTGTTTGCATATACTCTGAAAAAGATATGCATCCGAATTTCTAAAGTACACTCAGGGATGCCTTTCACGGAAAGAACTGTTTCTCCTTTGCTAATGACCACCGGTAAAGGTCAGTAACGTAGCTCGACAACATTGCTTTATTCATTACCGAATCCGAGCCTGCTAATGAGTCTTTGCAATCGGTTTATCTGCTGAATTAAGGTTCCATGAACTGGCTCACAAAATTCGGAAATATGTTTTTCTCTATATACTCTATAGGTTGTTGCACAGGTGTTTGGCAAGTTAATTAGCTGGGCGGTATCGTCAACAATAGATCGGTCCGATCTATTGTTGACGATACCCCCCAGCTAATTAACTTGCCAAACACCTGTGGTTTAATGAAAAAAATGATAAATTTTTTCTTCAAAGAAATAAGCCTTTAACATGAGCTGTAGGGAAAGAGGTCAGGAGACACCCACTTCAGAATGAATTAGTCGGTGAGCATTGCAGGTGAGCCACACATGTTGGAACATCATGATGTCTTGATCAAATAATTAACTTTCTAACAAATAATAATGAAAATTAAGTGAGAATTTAGACGAAGTCGGAGTCAATTTGGTTGAAAACACTACCTGTCATAAATAGACGAAAACATGGTAGTGTTTTCTCCGTTAAATTATTTACCATCTTTTTCAGATAGGCCTGCTAATAACTCCAGTACTTTTGAGGGGAAAAAATCATGCAATTGTGACACAATGCTGTACATAAGTAGAAATGTGTAAGCGTGTCTATTTTTATGTTCAAAGTTATCTTGCCTTTTAGTTGGAGTTGAAAAAATGAGGAAGGCATGTTTTGTTGAAAATTATGTATATTTCATGGGGATATTTGTAGGCTAAAGTTTCACAATCCAAGTTACGTCCAAATAATTCAGTTACAGTAAACAGAAAAAATAATTTTTCATGACTGAACAATTTTCCAAAATATAAAGCGCGTTTTTACTTATTGCAATTTATTCGAGCAAAAACTGACAAGGTACCGCATAGTTACGGGTCCTTAAACTTTAATCGTTCATTCCAGATATCAGAATGCATCCATTTCGTCCATATGAGAACACATGGCATCGTCTCAGAATTATCCCAGAAATCAGAAAATCTATTTCCTCTTCATTTTTATATGTAATATTTGTCTGACATGGAATCTGTCTAGGCAATAGCAAGTTTCAGGCTTTCTAGTGCTCTATAGCAAACGTGTATACGGGCTCTGCCTTCTGCTTCGTAATTTGTGTTTCTTGTTCAAATATCAAATATATAATTGTTCCTTTTGTCCTATAGAATCTGTGATGTAAAGACGACTTCAATAGTGCCCTTCAGTCATGCGCATTTTATCGTACAAATTCACGATGATCGATGTTTCGAGAAAATTTTCTTGAAAAACTGCTATTTTGGATGTGATCATGTTTAATTTTACTTGAATGCCATTCCTCCATTTTCTCATTTTTTGGCGAAACGTCCGCTGCTCCGTAATATGAATCTAATTTATCTATGAGGTGTTGAGTGGTTACAGGTAGCTGAAATAGTATCAATTGAAGGCACGATATCAATGCCAACTCGCAATGATGATTTGTAAAATTAACCCTGCTTTAATATGCTTCTACGGTTATTTACTATGAATCGTATTTTTGCACCGTATCACAAAGACTGTTACCTATAGATGTGCATTAAGTCAATTTTGCCGAGTTTCATCAAATTTGCTCCGCAGCTCAAGATCTGTCGTAGTATACTGTGGAACGTATTAGAATATAAATGTTGATCCTTCGCCATCGAGAGCCCTTAACCCTATCTGGCCTGGGGGGTGTGGGGGCATTATGACCCCCCTACCAAACTTTCTGCGCTATATCCGGAACGACAAAAAATGGAGAGCTGAAACTCCGTGACATTATAGTTCGTCATATTGGGGTCATTTTGAGCCTATTTGCATGACCCCCCGAGCAGAGGATCATGGGAAAATCCAAGATGGCGGCCACATGGGGTAGCTGAAAAGTGATATTTTTGTCATATTTCTTCAAAATTTCTGCTTTTCCGCGATGAAAAGTGGGCAAAAACTATTCTATTTCACATCACATTAATATTTACTAATTTATCATGCAGCTTTTGCGGAGAAATTGCAAAAATAAAAAAATCGGAAAATCTGACCGAAAAATCGATCAAAAAATGCCGTTTTTGAAAATGACGTCACTGTGACGTCATCAAAGCGGCCATCTTGGATTTTTTCACATTTTCTGGTAGAGCTTGACCCAAGGGTATAGTGTGATAAGTTTCAGCCCCCTAGCTCAAGGGGTAAGAAAAATAATTAGGGGGGGGGGGGCATTTCGGCCCCCCCGCAGGCCTGGACAGGTCCCAAAAAGCCCTGGCCAGATAGGGTTAATGTACATCTCGCAGATATAAAATTTTGTTCGCACTAGTATGGTGTAGCATAGTCTACAATTACCACAACAAACACTAGTGCTGACATTGATATAAAATCTGAAGTGAGTGCACAGCACTTAACGGGCATCACATTAGCCATTATTCGCTGCTATTTCTATCGGAGTATAGATGACCGATATGGCATTCAATACTAAGCCATCGTCCATACACGAATTTCCTCATTAATGATCGAAATATCTTTTACGTTCGACAGTTAGCATCAATTCCGATCAAAACTACAGTGAAAGTAAAAAAAAAGTTTTTTGGTGGAGAGAATCGGTCAAAAGATGTCTGTGATGGCAACTAGAAATCATGATCTTCTATTTGTAAAGTCCTTATCACTGACAATAGCAAGTGTCTGATCCGATATTCAATATTCAGCCATCGTCCATAACGGAATTTTCGCGTCGAAATTACAACACATATAAGGGAAGTGGGAAGAGGTGCCGACATACTGGCAGAGCCACATGACTTCACAGTATAGTCTTCAGGTTAACCTATTCTAAAGCACGTACCAAGAATCTAACGATTCGTGATATGTGTTGTATCTCAGGTACGCTTTTATTGTACCTGTTCATGTGGCAACTTGACCTATTTCGTATGGCAGATAGTACCAATTCCAAATGTGCACGTAATAAAAATGATAAAAACAAAATAGAGAAGCGAACAACAGTTTTTTAATTAAGTTTTATTTAATCAAAATGAATTTCCAAGTCGATTTCTGGAGCATATTTTATCTCAGTCAAGCTGTGAAAGTGAGTTCATTTGGACACTGTGTGAGTGTGAGTGCAGAAAGGTTTATGTCATACTATGTCCTTATGCATTGGGAAATGTTTGAACGTTCCACGACTACCTACCGAAGATCGGGACAGAAACAAAATTTATCATATAAGAATGCGTGTTAATTAGGTTTACAGGCCAATCCCGATTCAAAGAACTCGAACTGATATAACGTTCGGGAACAATCCAGTATACTGGTAAATTATATGTGTAAATTTTGTACCACATGCCCTTGATACGAAATGTACGCATTTAAGATTGACCTCTTCCTACAAAAGTGTGTCACACTATTGAATGGATAAATACTAGCTTTAATTTGTACGTGATTGTATATCATTCGTTCGGTTGTAACCGACCGGAATTTGCTTTCCCATCAATGCGGGTCACATTATAGATGTTTGCTTAGCTCTCGTTGTTAATTACTTAAGAACATATTTAAGGACATTGCCATTTATTTTCTACCTTCAAAACGTTAGATATGGATACGCGCACGTTGGCCAATGAAGAAGAGAAGAAATAAGAGGTTAAATAGGTTTTGATTTGAGTGAATAAGTATAAAAGTTGAATGCTTCACGAAAATCTGATGATTATTATATGTATGGCTTTGAATCTACATTGACTTTGCAAATGTAAAACACGAAATCCACGCGTTAACGGAGCCTAGCAGAATGATTTGAACATTTGAATTGTTTCGAAATGCCTGATTTCAAATCAAATGTTTAATTCAACTTCTCGGCCAATAGCTCGTTCAGGGCTAATGTTTTCTTTGTACATTATATCGACGCTAAATAAAGTTTCTTACTCTTAACTATCAGCGTCAATATCCAGATATGCATGTGATAACTATATTAGCGAAGAAAAATCTAATTGGTTCCATTTCAAGCGTTTGGTCCGTCATTCATTATTCCATGGACTACGTCATTGAAGCGAAATCAACGTGTCTTGTGAGATTTCAGTTAGCTGTTATCTCAATCTTGTTACCGGATATATGGCTTATCACTAATGCGTCCACTCAAAAACGTGATTCTCAACGGTTTGCTGAATACTATCCTCAATGACCTCGATATTTGACCTTTCAACCTCAATAGGTACATTGTTTGTCATAAGCGGGATGTATTCTTAAAGTGTGTTCATAATCCATATGAGTGTACTGAAGTAATAGTACAGACAATATTTTCAATATTTTCCGTTTGGGGGTCACCCTGACGTTGACCTCGGACGTTGTATCCACTAAGCAAAATTGAATTTCGATCGGTTTTGGGCCAGTGACCTTTGACCTCAGTTTTATTTTGGTATATGACCTCAGTTTTATTTTGGGATATAACGTCTATCCGTCATTCACAGCTAAATTTCTACATGTTGGTACCGTGTGGTAACTGAATGGTAACCGCAAGAAAGGTCCCGGAACGGTACACCTCAGTACAGTACCAGTCAGTACTGACCCGTATCCACACAGTACCACTCAGTAACTGGTCAGTACTGATTGGATACCGTACAGTACAACAAGAAATCGGACTGAATAATACTGCATGGTAGCTGAACAGTGACCAACTTGTTACTGTGCAGTACTGGTCAGTTACCTCTTGGAACCAGGCTGTTGCTAAATGACATGTACTGTTCAGTTCAGTGCAGTGCAGTTCTGAGCTGTGATTATCACACAGGAACTGTTTAGTCACAGCTCAGTACTTACATGTATGGTGGGCCTTTCCGTGCAGTACCGTTCAGTATTGTACAGCTCAGTACATGTCTGTGAAAAATTGCCTGTGTGTATCCACTGGCAAAAGAATTGCGATTTTCAATAATTTCACATTATTATGTCACAGAGACGTTGATTATTTACCAACTCATCTCACTTTTGATATGCTGCATCGGCGTGACCACGTATTCATCCTGGTGGAATTGTAGATTAATCGGTCAATTTGTTAAACAGTTAAGGAAATTAACAACGAAAGTCGAGAGTAGAAGGAGAATGAATATGTGCATCCAATAGGACTTGGGCAGCTATAGCTGACGCCGTCCAAAAATATGATAAACCTGCAAGTCAGATAGGATCAGCAGACAATGTCGGTATGTTCAAAATCCAAATCATTGATTAGATATTTTGAGCGAAGAATTACTGCGATGTTAAATGCATGAGTGTTGACAATGAATTAGTACTCCCATGGCCTGTGGATGGATGAAGCGAAGATGGAACGTAGAGCCCAACATTGTTTACCTTTTGAATCTGTCCTGGCAACATGAACACGGTATCGCTACCAAGTCGTAGATGCCTTTCCAGGGCGACCTAGATACCCCGAAAGAACGAGGTGAATTGATTATTATACGGATGGTTCACCACAGCAATCAATTATCGTGTTTGATGAAACCGATATGAGTTTGGTTTGCTCTTGTTAAGCTTATAGCTGGGATGTATTGGTCGACAGTTAGATCATTACTTCCCTCATTGGTCACCCTAGGGTTCCTCAATCAGTACAGAAACATCCTTGGGTTCGATAAAGGCCATCAGCACCTTCGGGCCGTGAGAGAACAATTACCCAGTCGAGCACACTGTCTATCAGCGACTTAGTCTGACCATCTTGTTATCAACAGCTTCACTTCGGGCTGAATAAATAGCTCATCAAATTACGCGCTAATCCAGAGGCCGATCTTACAAAGCGTGCGTAATCTTACGTTCGACGTTAGTACCATGGTGACATATAACTTCAACAAACGTTTTACGTCACCATGGAGGTTACGTTATGCGCAAGCTATCCACGCTTTCCAAACCGGCCCCAGGGTTCTAAACATTCAATGAACAAAATATACCATCGAGAGAGTTCCCCGTGGATAATGATTTTGAAGTTCAACACAGTTTAAATTTCGAGACAGCGCTATTAGGTTTCCGAAAGAAACTGTATGAGTTCATTGTTTATGAATATATAATTTAGATATCAAATTCAGTAGTCAAACCGTATCCATTGAGAATTTGAGATTTGAGACATATTGAATCTGACGTAAAATATAATTAAATTATTGAAATTATTTAGGCTAATTAGTAGAAACCTGTGAGAATTCCAACTAATTAAAAAAGAAAATTATATACATATATTTATGTGTGGTCTGTGTAAAAACTAAGTCAATCATTACCTAAACATTGCATATTTAGCAAACGCCAGATAGTCAAGAAAACGGCCCAAACGAGGGAGTATTTATTATTATCCAATACAATGGCAAACGCAATGTAACATGAATTGGCCCAAGACACGTAGCGTTATCAGGAACGCTTACTGGAAAATGTAAGCATCTTTACCATACCGATTCTTTTCCACAAGTGAATGACGGCTGGACATGAAGAAAACGCCACATCCCTTGTAAACAAAATTAGCAATGACTTTTATCACATTTCAGAGCAAATTGTAGGTTCTGATTGGTTGATTGGCCTAGTGTATCAGACCGTATTGCAAGTCTCAGTTGACCAGAGTTGGTATACCAATGGAGAATTCTCGTATACCAATGCTGTCGAGGACGCGCGTTCTCATATACCAACGCAATCAAGGACGCGCGTGCAACATCTGCAGACAAAGACTGTTTCAGACGAATTTGTCTGCGCCAGTTTGTGCGCGCGAGTATCGCCTCTGCGACAATTTGTGTGAGAGAAATTGCGTATTTGCGGACGAAAATCAGAAATAGATTATTATCGGAAGCTTTCTATACCACATAAACATGAACGACAGAATGCCAGCTGAGTATTTCATCCAGTTTATTGCTCATCGCGAAACAGATGGAAAGAAATCAACACTGCATGTCAGACTACGGTCCGTAGCAATATTTTTACGTTACGGTATTGAACGTTGATCTTTCTGTCAGGTTGGTGATATGTTACACCAACGAGGAAAATGACTATTCAATGTGATAAATTCGTTTTACCAGTCTTTTGCGTGGGTATACAATCTCGAAAATAAATATTTTCTCAACGAAATACCAGACTGTATACTCACGCAATAGCCTGGTATAACTTATAGTATATGGGTATATAGTCTGTACTCCCGTATATCAGTTCTTATCATATCTCAGAGAAGCATGTAGACTTTTGATTGGCTGACAGACCTCATGTGTGATGCCGTATTGTCAACTTGCTGGTCGAATATATATCGTATACCCCCGTCGCCAAGGGCAACGAACAGGTGTTCACTAGATTCCATCGTCTGCTAAACAAAATGGCTGAATCAGGCAAACGTTTCGCGTCTCACACGGACGATGAAGTTGTTGAAAAGCGGGCTAATATTATTCCCAGCAACACAAAAAAATCGAACAAAGCGTCCGCCAGAACTTTGAAGTATTACCTGAAAGAGAAGGGACAGAGTGAAGAATTCGAAGGATTCTCGGCCGAGAGGTTAGCAGAGGTACTCAGTCATTTTTATTTGGATGCCCGAAAACAAGACGGAGAATTGTACAAAACATCCACTCTCGAAAACTTTCGACATTCTCTGAATCGTTACCTGAAGGCCCCACCGTATTTGAAAACTTTTGATTTGATTAGAAATTCGGAGTTTAATGAAGCCAACGAGTGCTTCAAAACCGCACTTGCAGAGTTGAAGGCATCTGGAAAAGGCGACACCGATCATTATGAGCCCATAAACGAGTCCGATCGTTGTAAACTCTACAAGTCTGTTCTCATGTCCCCAAAAACCCCAACTGGGCTTGCAAATAAAGTTCAGTTCGATGTACGTCTGTTCTTCTTTAGAAGGGGAGTGGAGAATATGGAAAAGATGACAAAAAACACATTCATCATCAAGCGGGACCCGAAAACTGGGCAGAGGTATGTGAAAAAAAAGGAGGATGAACTCACAAAAAATCGCCGGGCCCAGCAAAAAGAGGGTGTTACCGGATTCATGCCTGAAGAAGAAGGTTCCCCGTTCTGTCCTGTTGCTTCATTCGAAAGTTATATCTCCAAACTCCATCCGAAATGTGATCGCTTGTGGCAGTACCCGGTTGATAGTTTCCTCGACGACGATAAAGTTTGGTATTATAACAAACCTATTGGGAAACACCGCTTGGCAGCCTTCATGACCAACCTGGGCACTCGTCTGAAACTTTCTGAACCATACACTAACCACAGTATACGAGCAACCGGCATCACCATCCTTGGTAGAAACAACTATTCAGCATCTCAAATAATGGCTGTCACAGGTCACAGATCTGTCTCGTCGCTGTCGGTTTACCAGCGAGTAAGTGATGGCGAGAAACTGCAAATGGGCCACACGGTTGCGTCAGTAGCCTTTCCTGACACGATGGGTTCAACCCGAAAGACGAATACCGGTACGCATACACTTCCAGTAAATGTTCTTGTCAAACCCCATCCTGCAGAAACTGTGACATCATCTTCTCAGTACCCTGCACCCACGTCAAATGATGCCACGTCGGCCGTGTTACACACCCAGGATGTACGAGCAGAAGGCCATGCCGACGACTTTGATTTTGATCTTAATCAGCTGTTTTGTGAATTCGACAGCACCGCTGTCCCGCCCACATCGTGTGACATTCCCACAGCTATCCTGGTCGCCGCAAATCCCTCAGCGCCAATGTTCAATAACTGCACAATAAATGCAATCAACATGATCGTGCGAAAATGAAGCAAATACCTATACTTCTGCCAAATTGTGCAGGACAGTTTGATTTTTCCGATTTTTCTCTCGAACTGTAAATTTAAGTCAGTTCATGTTGGTCCTTCTCCTGTGTGATGTTATGGAAACATGGCACAAGTGACACTGTCGAGTGACACGGTGTTGAATTATAGACAGAATGGAAATGTAACAGTTCACACGTGTATTTGAAACTTACATATCCACGCAACAGATGTGAATCCGGAACGGGTCTTTCGATGTATTTATTAACAAAAGGTATATAATCTAGATATTATACTCGTCGATGGCTATTAAATATTAAATATGAAATTGAGATTAAGCTTAATGTTCCAGTATTTTATACGTTTCTGATTTTCAGAATAGAACATAAGAGATGAAGCTGAATTTGAAGTTAGATTGTTCATTCTTTATCACCGAAGCCCACCGGTATTTCACACGGAAACCGGGTTCATTGTTCACGGATTACAGTATATGTTATCGTTATCTTTGCTCCTCCCTTAGTACGTTTTAAAGATGAGGATTGTAAAAATGATACATTTGTCTTTGTGTTCATTTTTTCCGGTGCATGCTGTGGATCGTTCTGAAACCAGTGCAAGTCCGATCGAAGTCCGTTCCATTATGTCGGCCTTGAAGTCCAAAGTGATTCTTAATGCTCTGAGATATGATAAATTCGTTATACATCGCCCTTCCGGGGTAATACGGGATTCGATTTGGTTTCTCTCGCCATATTTTTCCTCGGCTGCGCCTCGGAAGGGCGACGTATAACTAATAATATTTACGATACCCTCCTGCGTAAATGTTATCGGTGTTGACCACGAAAGCCCCAACTCCACCTTCCATTCTATTATCGGGTTGTGCACATTGATTTTATATCATCTAGTATTTGGTATACTAATATGGTATACTAGCCTATTTTGAGCATTTCTTTACCTTTGCCTTGGATAGTCGTGAGTATTCCATAGGCTATGTCGCGATAGGTACATGTATGAAATGCATGACAATAACCACTGTGGCCGATGCCGCTTTATGCTGTCCTGAATGCACTGTGTGTCTATATGCGTCAGAGATGATCCCGAGTGCGTCAGTAGTCCAGCAGGTATATGTGTCGGACCCAACATTCTGTATTCAGTTTCGTCCATAACAGAATCTTCGCGTTAATAATGCAAAGAACATTTACCTTGGACAGTCAACACCAATTCCAAACATGTATGGAATTATATTTAAAATAAATAGTTGGTTTCTTTCAATGATGGCAGCAGGACATCATAATACTCTATTTGTAAAATCTCAGATCTAACAGTGTACGATACAACACGTGTTCTAACGACATGAACATAATAAGTATTTCACTTAATAAATTGTACCAGTTTCCACGGTATCTCTCAGCTTCCGTTAAGGAAACAAAACGAACACTTGCAGTTCGCATTTGTATATTCCTCAGGTCATAGTACACACACTAAACGGTGACATCCTGGCCTTTGTATGAATATATCATGAGCAAGTACGTAGTATTTTACGGCATCATATACCATATTTTCCTATAGCTTAACATGGGCCTGCACCTCAATCTATTTGACCTTCACCTCGTTGACATAGGATCAGGAATCTTGTTGCGTAGAATATGGAGGCTTTAAGAGACAATGACGGCAAAGCAGGATATGACGTCATCAACACTGGAAAGTGCCGTTATCTCCAGAACGGTAGGGGTTAGAGGCATTCTTTCTCTGCATTCATCTCTCTTTTCCCTCTCTCCAATCATTATTATGTATTTAGTAAACTTCATGAAAATTTGTAAAACCGAATACTATGTTTGAATATGCATGGCAGAGTGGAGTGTTAATGAATGCATATTATGTTGAAATGATATGTAATCATTTGACGAGAAAAAGATAAGTATTACACTATATTTAGCGTTCTTTTTGTCTATGCCCTATAGTATATCCCTTATATGACTATCAGTAAAGTTGCGTCCCTTTCTTCCCTTGTCCGTACCGGTTATGGGGCAATATTATCTTTGAGTAAAGTTCCGGTTCGATGACGTCATTATTCCGATACACGCTCTTGCTACAAGGTATCCGTCGGTGAATTCCTTCACCCCTCTAGCTGTATGTATTCCCGTTTCCGAAATATAGATCTACTTCCGGTCATCAATATTTGTCGAATAACGCTTTTGTTCTGAGGTATCCATTAGTAAAAAGTCACATTCCCCAAACTCCTACTGTTCATTAGTTGTCCCCCAAAACCGCGATATTCTACGCATAATATATACAACAAGAGTCGAAGTCAAATAATATGAATTGAAAAGCAATCAGGTCCCATGTTAAGAGATGGGGAGAAGTGGTCTGTGGTGCCATATAATACTACCAGGCAAAGCTGAATTCAATTAGTTCTCACAGACATATTGTGCTGTATTTTTAGACGCGTTTATTTCGAGTACTCTTCCATACACACGCCCTCCCTCCATTCATCCACTCATCCCCCTGCCTCTCTCCTTTCGTTCAACACTCCCTCCTTCTGGCCATTAAGTATTTAGTAAATTTTATGAACATTTGTAAAACCGAATGCCATGTTTGAAATTCAAACGTGTTGCATGTTAACCTACCAGGCCGGGGGGGGGAGGGAGCAAAATGGCCCACCCTACCAAACTTTCTGCGCTATCTCCAGAACGACAAAAAATTGAGAGCGGATACTCCGTGGCTTCATAGTTTATCATATTGGGGTCATTTTGAGCCTATTTGCATAACCCCCAGTAGAGGATCATGGGTAAATTCAAGATGGCGGCCACTTGAATGATGTTTTCGTCTTTTTTCTTCAAAATTTCTGCTTTAGCGCGATGTAAGGGGGCAAAAACTATTTTATTTCATATCACATTAATATTTACTAATTTATCATGCAGTTTTTGTGGAGAATTGCATAAATAAAAAATTCGAAAAATCGAATGACGTCACTGTGATGTCATCAAAGCAGTCATCTTGGATTTTTTTAAATATTTTCTGATAGAGCTTGACTCAAGAGTATAGTGTGGTAAGTTTCAGCCCCCTAGCTCAAGGGGTAAGAAAAATAAATGGGGGGGGGGAGCGAAATGGCCCATCCCCAGGCCTGGACAGGTCCCAAAAAGCCCAGGCCAGATAGGGTTAAGTTATACAGTCCTAGTGACATCATCGTTTGTTTGCGAATCTGCCAGTAATGTCTGGGTTTAAAATCAACGCAGTTGTGGGTAGAGGGGTAGCATGTACTGTTGCTCCTTCTGGTGCCAATCCATTCATTAAAATGAGATTGAGGGGAAATAACTTGATCCGAAAGTTTAAATTATATCTTCTGGGTAGAGAACTCTATGTGACGCCCCTCACTGGGGTTAGGCTTGTCCAACGTCACTCCAAGCAACATGGCGAACGGATAGTCACATATATTCAGAAACCACATGACCACGTTATAATCCAATATGTCGTTGATGGCCGCCGAAAGTAAAAAAATTGAGGTCCCAAAAAATCAGATCCCATGCTGACCTTCCCATGTACTCATCAAATCACTGACAGACGATTAGCAAATAATTATTTATCCATATGTCCGAATAGATCTGCTGTTCTGTCTATTTGTGGGGGTGGAAGTATGTGAACGAATAATGTCTTTCACATCGATTTGGAACTGACCACAGACCCGCAAAACAAGAATTTTGGGGGGTGTGGGCGGTGGTATTAGGGTGAAGTGTCGAAATATGGGGTCTCTATATATAACCCCATGCTTTATATAAATGCACAACAAGGTGTGAAACGCACTTCGGGTGAATCGAGAAATAAACGGTTTACCGCTAAACAAAATACATCAGCATATTCTACAAGTATCACTTTATATATTCCCGTCGTCAAAGTAGTAAATCTGTGCAATTTTTTACCATTGCCGGGTGATTCAAAATCCAACGTAACTGTCCATCCATCTAGGAACAGTGAGATTATGGCGGGCTTCGTTCTCAATTCTGATTGGTCAGTCGCGACACGCCTCCGGCAAGAGAGGTCACCCACTGATCAGCTGTCGCGACTGACCAATCAGAATTGAGAACGAAGTCCGCCATAATCTCACTGTTCCTAGATGGATGGACAGTTACGTTGGATTTTGAATCGCCCGGCAAAGGTAAAAAATGCACAGATTGACTAATTTGACGACGGGAATATACAAAGTGATACTTGTAGAATATGCTGATGTATTTTGTTTGGCGGTAAACCGTTTATTTCTCGACTCACCCTAAGTGCGTTTCACACCTTGTTGTGGATTTATATAAAGCATGGGGTTATATATAGAGCCCCCATATTTCGACACTTCACCCTAATACTACCGCCCACACTCCCCGAAACTCTTGTTTTGCGGACCTGTGGAACTGACAATGCATATTTCTCAACATGCAATGCACATTTTACTTGAAAATGTTATCCATCCCATTTATTTTTACTGAATTGATTCTCACTATAGTTTGCCTTTGATAAGCCAGGAAATTTACACGTTCTAGGTGTACAACATTTCAGGCTGACAATCTTTCACACAAAAAATAGTTGAGAAAATCATTACTTCTGAAGAGAAATTATGTCGATGTGGCCCCAAGGCTGAGCAGGTTATCTGGACGAATAACGTGTTTGTTTGTATTGTTTTCAAGAGAGCCGAGCACGTGACCTTTCAATATCGCGTGTAACACGGTGATTACACAGATGTTATAAGTTCCTCCTCAGCTTTGTACCGGGTCCTATGAGATAGTGAACACGCGAGTTAATATAATTGAACAGCCAATTGGTGTATGAAGCCGTAATTTCCCACGATAATTATGTCTATGTCAGAGACAATTAACTCTGTTCTGGGACAAGGCGCATAGGAAGTATACCTACTGGCGTATTAATGATGTATACTCGTGTATATATGATATATACAGAACCATGCATTACTAATATAGAGTTATGGGTACAGGAGACCGAATATCACCCCTCCACAAAAAGGGCACGACACGGTGTAGCGGCGACTCGGGTACGGGTTTAATTGCCAGAATGAAATATTACATGTAAAAGGAATAAAATACATCAGTATGATGTATGCACTTAATCATAATGCTATTGAACAATACTATTGTGAGGTTGTACTTTTTTGTAAAATTTTAGATTTTGAAAATTAAAATTGGAGATGAAAAGTAAGAGTTTTCACATATTTCTCGTCTTCAGCATCTGTGACTGTTAATCGAAGTAGGTCTTGCTCGGTTTTCATCGATCTTAATATGTTTGTAGAGATAAATAAACTGATAATTTGACCTTGAATTTGTTCATTTTGTACCAATGCGCTATTTCAAAATGCTGCCATTCGAGAACCCTAAGACTGTGTAAAAGAGTTACTCAGAGACCATACATAGATGTTTTCATGCTAAATGAAAATTTTCTACAATACGTAATATTTCATTTTTTCCACTTGAAACACGCCTTAATATCGACCGGACAGCACCACGCCTGTTTCCAAACAATGATCGCTGTGTGAATCCTTGTTTTGTATTTTTATTCAAGAAACCGAAAGCAATTATGATCATGGCATGAAATGATCACGATAAAATTGGTTGTATGGCAATAGTTATAAGACTTCTGCGTTTAATTGGTGGAGGCAACATCAGCAATAGTGGCCGTGATTTTTATATGGCCGTGGTCATCTAGAGAATGATGTATCTCAGTCACGCGTTGGCTGTGGGTATTCGTATGAGCACCATGAAGATATTGAAGTACATGGGTTCATATGGCCCCTAGAAATTATGCACACGTTACGAAAAGTTACGAAGATCTTCAGTGATGTTTTGGCTTGGTAGAACATATAGGAAGTCGAGATTGGATCTTGGAGCTAAAATAGTGTAACCTGTTGAGATTTTCTAATTCGACAGAACTCTGCTAAATAGATTATGAAATAGGAGAACGCACAGCTATAACGCTAACCGTGCTTCGGAAAAAAAGCGGGCGCATCTTGATTATTCACCCCCATTCACCATGACCTGACACGGCGATTAGCGCAAGATTAATTTCGCTAACCATCTTCTCGAGTTGAGAAGGTGCCATCAACCCCATTTCTCCAACTTTCATTATTTTTGCACACGTAAACTTTCAGCTCGTCACAGAGAAATTAAGTATATCTATTCCACAACGTCAGACATGTTAATCGCTGATATGACTGATAAACAGTATTGTCGTTATTTTGGGATTATACTCACTTAGTGTAGCACAGATTCTAGTGCTGAAAATTGGTCGCTTTTTCTAGTGTTGAAAATTGGTCGCAGGTTCGATTGCCGCATGGGAATCTGTGCTATACTAATCTGTGCTATACTAATCTGTGCTATACTAATCTGTGCTATACTAATCTGTGCTATACTAAGAAAGTGTAATCCCAAAATAATGAGAATACTGTTATACGAACATTTTCTAAATGACAAAAAATATCTTCTCAACTAGTGTATAGGTTCTAATTATGCAGCTACCAGAAATAAAAATAATTATAATAAAGTTTTCACGGTACCGATGAATACAAGAAGGTAAGTCAAACAAGCTGATATTGTTTGGCAAAATATTTTCGTAGTTTGAAATCTAGAAATATCTGGAAACATTAATAAGAAGTTAGATATATTTTGTCATCAATAAAAATAAATACGTTTTACCAAAATTCCAAAATGCATCTATAGATCAACATGCACAGATGGCTAACCTCGTCGACATTAATGAAGCATATCCACCCAGTATATTCCGGAGAGCATTGAGATCTGTTTATCTGTACCGTATAAACCAGGGAATCTGTGTTCAGTAATTCATCTTGTAATCGGAATTCCCAGAAGGATCTACCGTTTATTTGGAATATGGTCGAGGTTTACACTGAATGCAAACAATCACAACGAAAGCCCAATATATAAATGGGATATGAAGACACATTGTCGAATTATACATACAAACACAACATCTCGGCCAATATTAATTCATTAGTTTTATCTTATACTGAAATAGTCAATCGTGGTGGGGGTGTGAACTCCTTAGTGATTGGTTGACGTTATTTACAGTTCCAGTAAATGAGACCCAAGGGCAAATTTCCCTTGACATTCAGACAAAGGAGTCTAATGAGGGGAAAGCAAGTATCTCAGCGAATTTCGCTCAATACATTTAACCGATCAAGGAAGATCCCCTTCCCTTTTATGATCTATTTTCACTTCATGTTATAAGGCTTCAAACGTGTAATAAAGATATAATGCCATGAAGAGATGGCTACACGATCCATTGTCAAATTCCACAAGAAGCTATAGATATTCAGTTTAGGTGAACGCTCTGGGTTATTCATCAATATAGCTACAGAGGAACAAATCCAACATCAATACGACATAATATATAGATGTCTAGAAACATACATAGAAGGGATACAACTATATTGCTTCAATGTATCGATCGATTGACGTCATTGTAGATCTTCAACGTCACGGTTTGGCAATTCCACAACAGTGTAGGTTGTTCGAACCTGGATTACATTCCGCAGGGAGGTATGGTCTTCTGGAGACTACAGCGCGGATACAAATGCCTTCACGTAACTGTTGCTTTCACAGTTGTACAGTTGCTTTCGACTGATGTCGGGACAGTTGTTATGATTTGAATATTGGCCATCTTTTTATATCTATCGAAAGTTGCAAACCATGGTAGCTTAACACTCGTGTGTGTTACAATTTCTCATGACGAAATAAGGCGTTCCGGTATAATGAGACATAACGGTACATGTAAACATTCGGCATATTCGTATATATATGTTCCATAACAAATTGAAGATGGAACCTTTTAGTATATTAGGTGAATACACAAATGCGAAATCCAAGTTTCCCCCATGCAGCTTTGTACTTTAGACCAGCGGGTTAACAACAGTTGCTGTATGTTGCTGTAATTTAAGCGAGCTGTTACAACATTCATGGACATTTGAGTTGAGCTGTGTCGCTTCCGTCGCAGCTAAAGCGAATCTCCCGAAGTGTGTTGTATACCGAATGCATCATTTATCATATATTTGCATCTGTGTCTTTCGATAAATTCATTTTATCATATTAATCCATAGTTATTGCGAAAAAACGGTCTAGGCGTGAATGGACTCGCCAGGTTGGAGGTGAAATCGCCACAGTTAACACAATTCGAAGGTTTCAATGCAATAACGCCTTACATCTGTTCTGACACCAGTATGTTGCTTGATGTCTTCAGCAACGTAAATGGGGAACTTAGGCGCGTACACGTGTGCTTCGGTAAATACTAGTCCACGTGATCAAAGGATAACGTACAGCTATATGCATGTGTGAGTGACGTAACAGCGATGTATGGCCGCATCGTCAGTGTTCAAACAGCATGATTGTTGTGATGTTGGAAAACACATAGATACGTGCGAGGAAGAATACTTAGGGCAATGTTGTAGCATCAGATTGCATACCTCCAACAGGCAGATATATCCTAGGATTGCAGTGTGATTAAATATGCAGATATATCCTAGGATTGCATTGTGATTAAACGGGCGGAGCGCACCTTTTAACCGATCAGGGAGAATTTCCTTCCCTTTTATGATCTATTTTCACTTCATTTTGTTAGGGTTCAAACGTGTAATAAACATATAATGCCAAGAAGAAAGGGCTACACGATCCATTATCAAATTCCAAAAGAAACTCTAGATATTCAGTTTAGGTGAAAGCTCTGGGTTATTAATCAATATAACTATAGAGAAACAAACCCAGAAACGACGTCCATTATCAAATGGAACGGAGTTGGCTTGGGATATCACAGCTCAAAATTTTAACCTGCTCTATTTTCAAATCATCGAACTAGTGCTTTCCTCTATGAAATATGCTGAATGCATTTCCCATCAACTTGCTTTCGGTCTCGAACAAAATCGATACGAAATAATTTGTCAATCTAACTCATTCCGAGGGCGTCACACAAACTCCGAAAATTGGAGAATGGGTTTAGAGAAAGAGGTTGCTCGATATGCCATGCACCCTAGTACATCCAGTCCATGCCAATCCAGCAGATAGGTGTAGAACGTGAATCAGCGATAGTGAGCAAACCAACAGGATCGCCTTGTTGATGAGCATGTGTATTTCGTATTTAGAAGGTGCTGCTAAATGTCTGCTTTAGAAATCAACATCGGCCGGAGAAAATGTGCAAATATCAGTCAGCAATTCGTTAGCTTGAAATCACTGGTCTTGAAGGGATAGTCCGTACCCGTGTATTAATTTATAATTATGATGCCTTCTCCCGTTAATACGGTTTCACAGATGGCTGCGAACATTTTTTGAACCATCAAATAATACGAGGGGTAAGGATCTCACGAGTAGAATATGTGAACTATCCCCAACAGGTATGAGCCCTGTTTGGTAGAATACTTAGGAGGTCTTAGGGGATCGTGACGATATACAAGTGCGAGTTTTGAGATTTCCAAATTTGATAAAACTCTGGGATGTAGATTGTCAATCAATAGTAAGTAAGGTAATAACATTCCCTGTGGTATAGGGTAACCGTGATCTTTTCAATTATTCACCCTCACTCGTCATGACCTGACACGCTAATTGATGAAGGATTAATTTCAGATGCAAGGTGGGAAGCCGTTAGCATGATGCCGTCCAAAGGACTGTTAAAGAAGCAATAGTGCATGACGGGAAATCTTCAGACTGGAAGCATATCATTGGTCATTCAACTTTTCAAAATAAAACTTCAATATTTTCATTGGCTTGTGAAGATAATGGAATCACAGGGATTTCTGTAACGGTTTAGTTCATTACTTCGTTTACCACTGACCTTTCTACATAGATACATTATGTGATACACTGGGGAATACGCATTTTATAAGTGCTCACATTAAGGTTCAGCAGATCGGCGCCTCATGTATGGCACATGACATGCGTTATGGACTACATGGTGCATGACATGCAATACAAATTACATGATGCATGACATGTGTGACGATCTACATGGTGCATATGACGTGCGTTAGGAACTACATGGTGCATGACATGTATTATGGACTACATGGTGCATGACATGCGATACGAACTGTTAGAAAGTGGTACAATGACAACAGTTTCCTGTTGTTATATCGCTGGAATTTATGATGCCTGACAACGCATTGGTAAAATAATATGTTTAATATAGTATTTCTATGAATCGTTGGACATCCGTGATGTATATCATATATAAGAGGAACTTAACCAGATGGTTTCATCAATATTGATTTGTGAGGTATTATGCCTGACATAAGCAGCCTATTTCTCAAGTATAGACTAATATCCATGTTATGATATTTGCTCATACTTGATCCTAGTCGATACAGCTCCCTTCATGGTGAAGGCGGATAGTGTGTCGATATTTACATGTATACCACCTAGTACGCGGTTAAGCCAGGGGATCGTGTTCCTGATTTCACCTTGTAATCGGATTTTTTATTTGAGTTCCTGTATTATCTACAGTTTGTTTGGAACACGATCTCGGTTATCCATCATTAATATAAATACTCAGGGGCAAAATCCAATATACAGCACGGTTATAAGGATAACTAGACCTCCCAAAGATTTATTAGCTGCAGGAAGCAGGAGAGTGAAATTTCACACAGACGTAGATATGATGCATATGTTTCTCGCTTAACTTGATTTGAATCGAAGTTATGGCACCAGTCCTATCTTATGTGATCCTTTTTATTCCTCAGCCCTACGGACTCAGCAATATTGTTGTGGCCCTGGGGATGTGTCTGCCCGTCTGTCTGAGCCGTATCTCGATAACTATTGCAAGGAAGTTTATGAAACTTACAGGTTATGATCCTTTTATTTTTTACTTGTGCCTTTGAGACTTTCAGGTCTAACCGGTCATTAATTATTTTTTTACAATTTTCTACCATTTTCCAGTCTTCTAAAAACGGATCTACAAGTATGCATACATTAGCCCTACTTTTATACTGATTTACATACTCGGATTTAGCCAATCAAGAGCTCCATAGTAAAGTTGTATGTCAGCCATTGGTTCAGTGTAATGAATGACTGGTCATTGGTTTGATCTAGAAGTTTATATTCCTCAGCATATTCAACAGTAGGGTATTGCCAGACAGGGCCGTATCCAGAGCCAAATTACTTCCGGAAAACGTATGAGCGCCCAAAATAAAATCCACTCAAAATAGCAAATGTAAAAATTAGGAAAACTCGTTTTCTTTGGTTAATAGAACTGATAAATTTGTCCAATTACCCTAGCTTTGTTCGAACCACGAAACATCCACTGAAAACACCGTGTCAGATATACAGTAAATTACCCGGGATAAAAGCTTGAGGCCACTGATACGAGATTGCCATAATTGTCGTATCCCTACGCTGTTGAGAAAAAATTAATCCGACATTAAAACTGCGAAAATCGACTTGTTATTTCGTCTAATACTTCTCAGAATGAATTTGAACGATAATAAACGCCTATTTTATCGGAAAAGGGCAACTTGTACTTTGTCTTGTCATAGGATTGTAGGAACCTGCGAGATCTGTCAAAATCGAAAGTAGTGCCCATGTGTTCGTGCATGCTGCCAACACATCAATGGCGGAGTTGAGTTGTCAGTTGTTAAATGAACTGTGGTCGTAGGCTCGTTACAAGCGGTGTCTCGCATAACCAATAAAATCAACGTAGACATCATCGTTGTTGTTGTTGTTGCACTGACGCTAATGCGTTACCAACGGAGATTCGTCAGGGGAGTTTCTCTCTCACACTACGATCGGATGTGATTTTCGGCTATCGGAGCCAGTTTTTCTTAGAGAAGTGAAATTCTCCATAGTATCTATATATAATTTGTGCATTTTTATTCTGAAATTTGAAGGAAATCTGTTCAAGATCAAAGAAAATCTCCAATACCTCGCGTGGTTTTTTTTCCTTCCTTTTTTTTCCAAAGCACAATGACTTTGGGCCTGCAATATTGTAACGTTGTGACTAGGCGCTATGAAAATAACATGTGAGGTATTGGAGATTTGTTTTGATTCTGAATAGATTTCCTTCGAATTTCAGAATAAAAATGCACAAATTACATACCGATACTGTGGGGAATTTCACTTCTCTGAGATGAACTGGCTCCGATATTTAGCCGAAAATCCCATCCCATCCCATCGTGAGACAGTTCAGTAACTCCAGCCGGTAGTTATTTCTTTCATCACATGACATCCATGTGTAACATTTAAAAAACATCACATCCATGTGTAACGTTTAAAAAAATTATATATTTTTTTTCTTAAAAATGTGTAAACAGGGGTTGAATTGTGAATAATATTTTAGAAATATAACTGCCAGAAATGGGTTCGAATGCATTTCCAGCCATCTAGAACCCCAGAGCTTCCGGGGCCTAGGCGGCCGACCATTGTACGTTGACGCCAGAGCAATAAGATCACAACTTTACATGGTTTTTTTCCTGCAGATATGTGGATACCTTGTGACTTTTTATACCCCTGTACATAGTTAGGGGTATACTAGATTCCGATTGTCTGTCCGTCCGTCCGTCCGTCCGTCCGTCCGTGTGTCAGTGTATCCGTCCGTTCATCTGTCCGAGTTGTGGCTTGGGTTTGCATTTCGCATGCCATAACTCACTGTTATTTATCCAAACTTCTACACCCACAAAAACATCTTGGTCTAGACTGTTAAGGGGCGGAGGAGTTGTAGCACCTCTGGTGCCTCATGTCTTCAATTCTAGCAATGAGGGAATGTTGCTGAAAAATCGTTTCCGTATAGGGATGAAAAACTAAATTGGTGAAAACGTTACACTCATTCTCGATGAATAGTTGTGAAAAAACGTACCTTAAATCAATTGCACATGAGAGAACAAAGAATAGTCTGTTCACTGGCCTGTGGCTTCAGCTGCTCAGCTACTGGGTTGTTTAAATCCACTCTGCCCTATCTATTAACCCAGGAGACTATATCGAGCTGACATATTCTCAGGTAATATTTGCCAAAATATATATTATTCTAGGCATAATGAAACTGGAAAAAAATAGTACATATGTATAAAATTGCGTCAGTTGTCGCCAGTTCAAAATACTCTCCTGTGATAATATAAATGGCAAAGTGAAATTAATAATAATAATAATAATAAACTTTGTTTAAGCTCGATGGCCTCAGTAGGTTTATAGCCTCTTAGCTGATCAGTTGAAGCCACGTGTCAATGAACGGACAGGTTCTTCTTTGTTCTCTCAATAGTGTGCAACTGAGCCATTTGGTTTTACCGTCGACAATCAGCGCCTAATAATTGTTGTTTGAAGCGTTGTTACTTCGTTAGCTGTGGATAATACATATTTTCTAGCACATGCCAAAAAGGTTCTCTTGGGCGTTAATGGATTCAGTTGACGACTTCTGGTAGCATAAAAAGGACTATTTATAAGCTAAAAATCCGGCTGAGTATATTGAACAGTACCAGGTCTACTACAAACTCAGAAGAGGCCTTGTGACAAGCGATGCCAGATCGATACGATTAAGGAGCTCTGAATTCAGCTTTATTCCGCTCGAGAAACTCTTATCTACAGTTCGGGCGATTGTATCAAATTAAGATTGAAGACCCGGCGGTGTGAGAAAATACCGCTCAAGCGCTTTTCCAATTCCTTCACATTGAGACGCACACATTAGGGAAAATTTCCTTTTACCTATTTGACACTCAACCGGCAAATACATTAAAGGTATTCACCTGAATGGATCGACGGTATCGGAGAAATCAATAGAATAAACTGAGTCTGAACGGCAGTACTTATGTGGATTTTATCGCTCCGAGTCTTTTTGGGGAACTATAATCTATAAGCAAACCTTCCGGAGTAATATGTTATATGACATTAAGATTATAGCCGACCAGCTGAAAGTCAATATCCTCCGATACGATGTTTATTGATATATATAGTGGATTTCTGACAAATAGAAAAATCCTCCTCTCACCCAGTTATTGTCTCATACATTGCTGCATTGCAGGAGCGGATCATGGTCACGCCTCTTTCATATCACTCCAATTTATTACCTGTATACGGTAGGAATTTGCTGGTAAACTGTTAGTCCCCGTGGTCCATCCTCTGTACATGTCATTCGACAATTATACGTAGTTTGTTTGATGAGAAATTTAAGTCGTACGACGTCGGGCATTGCAGTTATTCTTGCATTTACCATGTTTACCCCATGTCGGGGCGTTTATTCCATCCGACGTTCTCAATGCTCATCCATTAACATCAGATGAATTATTTGTTTGAGCTGATCTGTCATCACAGCTTCCGAGCTAGAGTATCTAATTCCGCTTAAGCCGGTGCTAGGGGTCGTGTGAATACTTCATAACCTTCACATAAACATCAGCAATAAAGCGCGGCTGAGATACTAAGGCTACGTCCGTCCGAGAATCCACCGTATTCTCGGGTCTGAGTCATGTGGTGCTTTTTAGTCGCCAGACGTCAATTTTTTCCACCTCTTGCATATCGCTGCAACATGTGTATAATATCATTTGAATAGATGTTTTCCCTACTGGCAGCCACGAGAAAAAAAATGAAGTAACAACAGTCAAATAACAGAACTTACATGCTCAAAATCGAATCATTAAATTATAGAAATTCAACAATAAATACGTGTATTTGTCAGTCACTCATCTGATATATAATATATTTATTCCCTCTCCATCGCCTGATGTTTCTTCAGTAGCGTTCAAAAGTTAGCACCACAATAGACAATGATTAAGTTATTATCCATTTATCCCAATATAGTTTTCTTTTACTATTTGTTGAGAGAACATAACCTGTCAACCAACTACGCCCTGATTTGCTTCATCGCTAATCGAAAGTGTCAATAAATCCATTAACAGCGTAACTCGACCTACTGAATACGGCTTTATTATACAACCTACCCCTGGGGAGAATAGCAACGCTAACATGTTGCGAAAATATGTGTATTTCCTTAATATACCTAGACTGCTTGGGGAAGTTGGTAGACTTCCAAAGCGTTGGTTAACAAGTTGGTTGAAACGTTCGTCTAGTACTATTTTTGATTTAATTGAATTACTTGCTGTCGTATTTCAGGTTCTGAGCCAGGCTTGCGTTAATAGAGTTAAGACGAGGCACACGTAGAAGACCCCGAGGACGGAAAGGAAACATTCTTACTCACGTGTATACGCCCGATTTGATGGAAGATCCACAGGTAGATTTCATTAATCACCAAGAAACAGAAATGCGCTGCGTTGCGATGTCCTGTAACAGAGTTTGATCTCGTCAGATGAAATAAAATAGCACGCGACCTTATGAGAAGATACAGAGAAGGTTACAGAAGCCAGAGTGTTAGTAGTGTTGTCTTTCTTTCTGCAGCTTCCTACATATAGGAATACTATACATATCACACCGGAGCGTACTAGCAGTACTCCACAATCTATGGAAGACCTGCAAATTGGAGAAAAGTGACAGCTTATTTGCTAAAGATAGCTCGGTTTATGGCAGATATGTCAAATATAAAGAGAAATGACCACATATGATGAAAATCGCGGATTCTAATGTTCCAGCACGTTTCCGGGATAGAAAAGTAATTCCCAAAGGATCACCAGTATAGAAAGTCCAGTGTTATGAATTCAATATCGCTTCCTTCTTTGTGGTACCGTGCATTCAATTGATGGAAATTATTAACAATGTGTTAATCATGTTGGTGTTGGCTGATATTGCCGGGAATGGCGAAGCATTGGATAGGTTTGACCGCGTGGAAAGTCTTACGCATGGTGCCCGTAAAAAGATTTGATCATCAGCTGACCCGTGCTGGTATATCTGGCTAAATTGCGTGAGGTTCTAGTAAGTGGTGGAATTTACCGCATAATACCTTCCCATCTGACTGTAGTATCGATGCCATGCGCACAGGCTACAATGACGAAACGGCCCGACGTCAGTTTCCAGATTAACGGAGATCCCTGTGAGGATCCAGATGAAACGGACTCGCAGGGCTCCGGTAATGATGGTAATGATGCTGAGCTCGACGTAGAGACCGAGAATTACTACGAGAAGAAACTCCCCAAACAGTCCTGCCTTCGCCGCTGCCAAAATCACGCGAATCAAACTGGCGGAGAGTTGCAGAGGAATTCTACGAAGCGCTCGGACAGAAGGTTTTTAAAAGTTGAATTTATAGGCATGGACGACGATGATGAAGACCCCCAGAGTGACGCGGAGAAGGAATTTTACCAGATTAACGCTGCCAGGGGAGGGATAACTGGTATTAGACTGAGGGCACCCCGACTTTCACTTCTTGGAAGGCCCATTAATTACCGGGCACATAGACGAGATGCCCGTTATAGGAGGGCACAAGCGAAGGTGTATAACTTCTTGGAGCGACCCACTGGGTGGCGGGACTTCCTTTACCACATCGCCGTGTGAGTACCTCTTAAAATTAATATTCTTTGACCAACTCAACGTGGGACATGTTTCTTATGTATTGTTTTTATTCCTCTCCAACATCACAAATGCTGCACAAAACTGGCAACAAAATCCATTATTAATTGTTACCGACATCTGACTACAGCAACATACAGGATCACTGTCATACAGAATCACTGTCATTTATCTTGTCATTCTTGGCATTACGGGGTACAATCACACAGGGCAATTTTCTGTTTTGCAGGATTTATTGATTATATGCATACACAATTTTCGTCTCAACCACGGCACGCGGACGGTGACACGAGTATTATATACAGTATATATAATGCACGTGTCAAACTACCCGCTTTGATCATTCCTATGAACTGAAACTATAACTGCAAGACAGGCACAAAATTCCTTCGAAATATCTGCTTATCATACTGTTTACATGGTGCCAATCATACCAGTCCGATAAATATTAAGCAACGTTGAAGTTTGCAACAGATAGAGAAGTGGTTACGGATTAAATTCCAATTATACTCCAAAGGAATGTAATTGATCTATTCGAGGGTCTTCGTAGCTTGTTAGTATATAACGTTTTATGATGAAAAGAATGTTCATGCAATATTCATGAGATTTTTAACTCTGGAATGTACCGCGCTTTCGACCGAGATAAACCGTTGTGCAGTGTTTACAAAACACCATTAATATATTTCATCGGGTATGGCGTCTAAGTGATAGGCATGCGCTAAATATAGACGAATTCTACCTATATGTACTGTGACTCCTTTCACTTGTTGGCATATACTTGAAACCTAAATTATTTATCCCGTCTTTATTAGTGGTTTATTCATGTTGTCATTTACTTTCACATTTCGCCAAGTGTAAATTCCTATACGCCGTCAGCTACGATTCGTTCGCTAACACTATGTACATGTAGATGCATCATATAAAGTACACTAAGATGTATTTGTATGAGTATTTATACCACGAACATGTGAGGTTTATACTGCCCCACGCTATTTTAATTAATCTTAAGAGACCATTTGCGATATACATGATAATTAACACCGTAAGCATAAGGGTTTTACTGCTCGACGCTAACGTTTACAATATAGATGTAAACACATCGTAAAAAGGGTATATTGGTATGAGTGTTTATACCACGAACGTGTGAGATTTCTACTGCTCGACGATAGTTTAATTAATCTTAACGATACATTTACAATATACATCTTGGTACATCGTAAATATTCTGTGAACATAAAGGTTTATAATTGTCGAAGGTCTTTTACTATATTATAACGTAACTTGTACAATCTATAGGGAGATATAATGTAAAACGGTATATTTGTATGAACAGTTATACTGCGAACATAAGGGTTTCTACTGTTGTGCGATCTTTTAATAAATTTCATTAGGACAATGGCAACTGTCAAGTCCACTCAGATGTTATATATGGACCCATTTCTCAGTATACGGCTACACGGCTACACGGGTTGGCTTCATGGATTCACTGTAGCTTATTTCAATCTGAACGATATCTAGTACTATATCGGTATTTATTGTCTATCGACAAAAATATTTCTGCGCATTATTGGAATTGCATACCACAATAAACCGTACATGTATCATTGGTTTGCCCATAAAGATATCGATGTGCCTTGATGTCAGTCAAAATTGTTCCAGTGATAACAAATGTGAGCGATCGGAATCTATAATTGATTGAGCTGATTTTTATATATTATATTATTCTTGCATATAGGTTTAATCTCGATAACGGGATGTAAGAATGTGGTCATTTGAGACCGCGGAGTGATGTTGAGAAAGAGACGATTACTATCTTTAGCTTTTATTTCCTGGGTATGAATTCGATATCATTGACTGAGATGGGATTGGACTTTTTATCCTAATGTCGATTCACTAGCACAACATCGTATGATATAATATTATTATATTATATAATATTCCTATTTATGACCAATCGATTACTATTGTTCTTTTAATAGGTTCAAAAAAGTATACACTATTTTTGTATTATGTGTAATCAAGCTAACATCACAAATACAGTGTAGACGAGCCATTTCAGCACCTCTTCTTGGAAAATAGACTTTACAATCGTTTTTTGTATATTAAATACATTTTAGACTATGTCTGTGTGACGTATAGATAAGATAGCTTTGTTTATTTCGTAGGATGATGATAGACAGTACTAATGTTTTGTTATATGATTGTGTGTTGAGAGGTATGAGATGACAATGTTATCAGACAACGGACACATCTTTCCTGAACCCACCACTTTATCTGGCCCCAAATGCCACACTCCATGATTCTTTCTTTCGCATCATCCCATATTACACCCGAAGCAGCCACGTCAAAGTACATCATCATACCAGTGACTCCCACTCCATATTCCACAATACACACTATATTATCCCGGTCTACACTAGGACCCAACTTTCTCATCATGCCCCCCCCCCCACTAGTCCGTCTGCGACCTACATTGTCGCCCAACTCAAGCCTGCTACAAAATGCTCTCACTATACATCTCACCACATACAACGGAATGCAGCATGGTTGTCCCGCGTTGCCCCGCCACCCCAATCACTTCGACATCTACACTTAACATCCTACACTTCACGATCCAACATTGTCACTCAATCTTACACCACAACCCAACACGCGCACCACACGACCAATCGTGCACCCCAACATGAAGAATAGTTGTCCCGCTCTACACATACATCGATCCCGGCATTTCAACAACACATCTCGCCATTTAATTCTCCATCGTTCCACTTCCACTGGACCAAACATTACACGATGGACCCCTGTCACCGCTCCTAAATACATCAACCCCTCTACTCCAACCTCACACCTCACCTCACGCCACCTACTCTTACACTCATTTGTCCCCTCAGCATACACCCCTAGACTCAGAATCACACCCAACACCCAACAAAATACGACCAAACATATAGTCGGGAAACAAATACCACAAGCTCTTGGACCACATAAAGCCAACAAGCAGCCCCGACGGACCCACTATCACTATATCCCTACCAGTGCCAAGGTTCCTGCCATCCAATAATACTATGTATGTTTACTGATACCCATGTTTGCATGCTGTACTCAACTTTGCTATATTACCATCGGCTTGCATGGGTAATCAACCGTTGAAGATGACATGATGCATAATTTGAACTACTGATGGATGCGCACGAGTTAATCACGGGAGATAATTAGTCAGGCGAGCATTAATCAGAGATAATTTATAATTCTGCAACGTGATACGCATCATTGGAACAGGCAGTCATAGTATGGATATTAGACAGGATGGCAAGGCTGGAGTGCGTTGCACCAGAATATAAGCAATCTACTATAGTTAACCTTGTGAACTGGAAATGTTAACGCAGCTCAGAATAGCGAGCTTGTGTACGTTGACGATTAATGGACAATTATATGTTCTATAATCAGCACGGCGTATTTCAAGCTTGAAGCAATGGCTGTAACACGGTTTAATTCATCACGTGATGGGTAAAATATAAAATTGAATTGAGAAATTCTGTGTGCGGCAAAGAGGCTTCCGAGGCTTCGCTAATCTTCTGTGACCTGGCCCCAATGGGTGTCTTCACCTATTTGTATTGGTCGATTCCTTCTCCACACCTCATCCCACCTCCATCAACATGTTAGTAACACTCGGTACTGTACGGTTGAAAGTGTCATCGCAATACATATAATATATTCAGATTGAGTTGTACCCAAAAATGTAAACACAATTTTTAGTGGAAGTTGTTGAGCTTATTATAAACCATTATTTTATGAAAAATGTATTGTGTCCTGCAATTTGATGTAAAGGAATGGCAGACTTCAAACGAAGAAAACAGCAACGCCTAACGCGCTCTTCATTCGCGAAAGACTTATTCTCTCTTGATTATGCAAACGTGTCCATACATTTCCAAAAGTCTACAAACCATGACGTCACGAAGTTTCGATTGTTGATTCGGATCGTGATGGTTCCGTAGCTTTGGAGAACGGGGTTAGCGGGGCAGTAAAATTTATGTCGCCACTCCATGTTAAGTAAAGATAAAGACCCCTACAGAGATAGTACAAACACCTATAACCCACAGAGATTGAAAATATTCTACACAGAAATACAGACGTTAACATCCTGATAGCCACGAGTTAACAGAAATACAGACGTTAACATCCTGATAGCCACGAGTTAACAGAAATATCAATTGTTCAGGCGTGTTCTACGAGTATCAGAAGTAGCTTCTACATATACTGTATAGGAAAGCACTTCAAATGAAAAATAAATCACGTTGGCAGTTGGTTGCAATTCTTCAGCTTTGGGGTTCGGAATTGTCATCGTATGTCTGGGGTTGTAAGAGAGGGGATCTGTGTAGGAACCCTAATATTAACAGAGTACATTACATGAATTCGACGAAGTAAAAGACACTCCTCACATAACCATTGATGAAAATCCCTTGACGATAATCTTCAATATCAGACAAAAAACTAAACATCAACCATGTTGTGGAATCTGTATATTCGGCACTGAATAATTGTTCAAGAATAAGTAGATAAAACCGTCACGTTGGCAGAGAGAAGATGAATGGGGCTCATTGAAGTATAGGGGATCTGATATTTAAGATTCGGATCAAACTTGCTAGAAGCTAATGTACTGAGCGGTATCGGTCGGACTGGAGATAACAATATTGTGCAGTAGTAGCGATCAGTGGATCATTCTCTGATAACCTCAATTCCCTCCCGCACATAAAGTCTCGTGATCGTGATGATATTCTTAATCCTCTGGCGATTACCAGAACGGTAGATATGGCCCGAGTCTGTCCAGCTCCCCATGTTCAGCTCACGAAAGTCAGCACTCAACCGAGACAGCTCGTTATTTATTCCAACCTTTCCTATTGTTCTCGTTTATTTCCCTCGTCCACCCGGCTTCCTGCAAATGCCTTAAATCAAGTCGGCTGGTCATTGTGCAATGTCTGTCGACGACTGGATTCGATTGGCACAGAGATTCGAATGACAAAGCCAAATTTAAAGTCTGACGATAAACGGCCCCAAAACTCATTATCTCGCCGGTATTGGTCAGAGAGATACCCCGACCATACAGGTTTCTCTTCTATTGTTGCAATCCCCGAGTTGAAGTCAAAGAACCAAGTGGAATTTAAGTTTGTCTTTGACATCAAAGGTTTTTCATCGAGCCGCTAAGTCAAAGAAAATTACGCTCAAGCGGCCGGCAGTTTGGGTCGTTGTAGGTACATCATTTGTTCTCACAGATCAAAGAGACAATTCCCTTGATGTAATGCTACGAAAAATTGCGATGAACAAAGCGAGGAACACGTCATTGATACTATTGTGAATACAAATCGGTCAAGCAAGAAGCACAGAAGGCCATCCACGGGATTATCTTTACGGTGCTATATGAAAAAGTGCTAGAGTTTGCATCCAACTACAGTATAATTGTGCTGGGTCAAGTTACTAATTTTGCACTTCAAGAATATTCCATTGTAAAAGGAATTTCATCATATCTTACCATACCAAACCACCATAGACTAATGGCGCCTGATAATGAGTATGAGAGGTGATCTCTTTTAAATGTAGTAGTTTTTGCCTAACCATATCAATGAATGACTTGTATGCAACATTTGTGTCTCCGTTCAATCCCATTGAATGACTGTATCGAACGAATTGTCTCCTCGATAATTTGACAATTTGTTCGCACATATCTCGGGCCAAAAGAAATATATTAGTCGTCCTGGTAATGTATACAACAACGGATAAACAACAATAATCCTTATGACATGCTTAGTCAACTAGAGACTATCGAAATGAGTTCACATAAATACATTTCACTAAGTCTTGCCAAATGTTTGAAGTGTTACAAGTTACACGACACTCATGCATTTACCATGTTTAGGGGTTACAGGATCGGTATCACACAATGCTCATCCATTAACATCAGATGACTTAATTATTTGAGCTGATATGTCATCACAACTCCCGAGCTAAGGTATCTAATTCCGCTTAAGCCGGTGCTAGGGGTCGTGTGGTTACCTCATATTCTTCACATGAACACGCTCAATGAGACAGTAAGGCTACCTCCGAGTATCCTCCGACTTGGGAATAGTCTGCATGTGAGATATAGAGAGGAGCTTTCCTGTGGCGTCTTGTGGTTGCTTTTTAGTCACCAGACATCATCAACTTCTCTCACATCTTACATAGATCTCCAACACAAAAAGCGATAGAAATATTTCATCCACAGTGATCGCTGTCATCACGTAATCGTGCTAGTGGAGTGCGCGAAATGCCGATTGTTCGCGCTAACTGACCGTCCGAATCTTAAGAATATCATAAAACGAATATTCAATCTATTGGACATGATTTTCATCAGTTTGTTTTGGCACGGAAGCAAGGGGTGTGTGTAGACCGGGTCAGAAAACTTTATTTCCATGCAATTTTATTTATGCGCATTTGTAATCATATGTAGGTTATTGGTACTTTTGGTACGTTCATAATACCACATTTGTAAAGTTACTGATAATGTAACCTTGCACAGTAGCGAGTACAGCATTATTATAGTTGCATTGAACATAGATATATTGTATTAAAAGCGAAACGCTATCACCTTGGCAAAGAAATTAGAATGCGGCCATTGTAGCAGTTATCGTATATGTGGATCAAAACAGGACGAACTCTCACGGGATAATAATTACCACGTCATGAATCTTTAACTCTTATGCCAATTAGCTCGGTCTGCTAGTTTACGTTGACTGTATTCAACGAACAAGGCGCCTCCATCGGTCTGTCCTGCGTCCACACTGAATGATTAACCCGCATATATATTTCCCTATGGAAATAACTCCAAAGTAGCTCAAACCTTTGCCAGCGGAAGAATGCATTAATAATCGACAGGCTGCGATAAGTAATATATCCAGCCAAGTACCAGTACTTGGGGAATTATACCATTGTAGCGCTCTGCATGTGATGCATGCATGTGATGCATAGATAGTAAGCGATTTTTTTTATCGAGCAGATATTTTACATGTAGAAGTTATTTTTGTTCGGGTGAAAGAAGACTGTATCTTAGGTTATTTGAGAGAAATCGGTTTGTTGCACAAGTTTTAATATGTGCATTTTTTAATGTGTTGGGTCCCTAAATAATTAACTGGAATACTTGATCGTCGCTATAGCTGAAATTTTGTTGATCTACATTGCATAATCCACGTAGAAGCATAGTTACTATAAAAAAAAACAAAATAAAAACAACAAATTAAATGCAGATCCAGAAAACGATGTACTGGATCTGATACATTTGATATCCGAAGGCCGTTCAGTGACATTCTGACACACAAAGAGCGGCCAGTATGTCATGCTACTCTCTTGTGAGGAACCATCTCGCGATTTTATTATTTTTATTACATACACATTTGGAAATGGTGCTAACTATCATAAGGATTAGGCCTCAATGTCGGGGAAATTCTTTGATGAATGACGACAGAAAATTGAATATCGGATTTGGAGACTGCTAATTGGCTATGGCAACTTTTTGTTCACTACTGAGCAGAGTCGGATTGTTCCGTGACTGTTAACTCGAACTAGAAGCTCGGAAAGGTGTCAGGTTTCTAGATATGTTTTGGACTATAGAGTCGTTTGTGCTCCATATATAAATCGAAGCGTGATTGAGGTACATTATATTCTAGAAAACGATTTTGAAATTAATTTGGATTAGCGAATACTTGTCTGTTATAAAGATCATATGAATAGAAGATCTTTGGCGTTGTTTTTTTTAAACTAGTGTATAATTCCGCTTAAATGGGGGCTGGGAGCCGTATGAACCCCATGTATTGTCGCAATCAAAGGTGACTGCATACATGATTCTCTACGTATCGAAACGAAAATTATATGTATGTATTACTGATATGTTGATAATTGATACGCCATGATATCTTACTGTCGCCATTTAAGATTTTGGACCACTTCTCTCCCGAAAAAACCAAACTGGTTTATCTTAATTTTCATTTGATGACTTTGGAATTGGCGTTAGCTGTCTACATTACACGAGTAATGTGACTAACGTCACAGGGCCTACGAAGTAGGGTGAGAAAGATGACATGGGGGTCCAAGCGTAATGTTATAGGTCATATAAGTAGATCAAATTCTCATCAAAAGTAGGTCAGCTCAGAACTTGCTGGTAACAGTCCCCTAATGCACGTTCATGCTAAAAATCAAGGTTCTAATGTCAACGGTTCTCCTTATTTTGCCGATGAAAGAATTCGGATGGACTGACTGAACATATTGCAAATGAGAGCCTACTTCGTAGGAAAAGGGTCTCTCGATTATTGACGAGGATATTATTTTGCGGACGACGGCTGAATACTGAGTGTCGAATCCGATGCGTAAACTTTAATCAGATCGAGAAGCGGTCAACAACATAGTCGCATAGTATAACATATTTACCATTCTGATAACTGGCAATAGGTACATTTACATATCGTGCTGGGGCCATCACGGCGGCCCGCATATATAAACATTCTGATAACTGACAATAGGTACATTTACATATCGTGCTGGGGCCATCACGGCGGCCCGCATATATAAACATTCCGATAACTGACAATAGGTACATTTACATATCGTACTGGGGCCATCACGGCGGCCCGCATATATAAACATGTAGATCGCGAAAGGAATATAATTGCCTTTCGTAGTATTACTTGTTTTACAGGGCATTGTCTGTGTATCGTGTGGTACCTAATTATGAGGCCGTGCCTATTGCATATACCGTTTGATTTGGCCGTGATATATACAATGCGGACCTTTGGTTGAACATCGCATCGATCTTCCTAAAGCGAAGAATGATTCTCGCCGACTCCCTCGGTTAAACATTCGAACAAACTCATCGCACAAGTAACGCCACACCTAGCTTGAGCATGTTCAATATAACATGATGTTTCACGACTGAACTATCTATGGATTCTTTTGCCATCAGCAACTGAAAGCGATGTGCATAGTCCAATGTGACGTGCATAGGACCACATTGTTGGGGAAAGTAAGTTTAGCATGTTGACTTGCTCTTTTTCTTTTTCCATGTATCACTCTCTCCATCCCCAGGAGAACTTATGAGCCTCGAAGGTTCGAAATTGATACGTTTTACTCTCACAACATTGTTGTATGTGCATTAGATGCGAGCTAAAGGCGCATTGTTACAAGCTAAGTCACAATGTGCTTATTTGCGTCATCGTTTATTATTTGTCCATGCTTAGATTATCCATGGCAACCTGTAACCATCTGGGTCATCTATACGCGGTAAGACTGACCCTGGGATCGTGCATCCATTTTCAGCCTACTTTCGGCAACTGCAAGAGGGAATTCCAGAAATCAATACCACGTGACTTCGTCAGCCAATCTGCTGAAATGTACCGACGTAACTCCAACGTAACCCGCCATTTTCGGGTCATGTGATGTCCTACTTGTTCCGGTTACAGATCTACCACACCCCTTGGAGGATACGAAAGTTATTCATACCCATATCTTTTGTAAGCCCAGGCAATATCTGTTTCCGAAATGGTATGAAAACCTGTAATTTATCAGATTTCTCGAGTCTGTTCTCAGCCGGATGAAGGTCGAACAAAATCCGGTAAAGTACCGGATATCGCTCCGCGATAATCGAGACACACAATTCGCAAGCCATCTTATGGATGGCGAAGTGTACTCAAATGTATCCATGCTTGCAATGATTGGGAATTATCATGTAACATACTTTCGTCTTCTTCAGTACTGATTTCATCTGACAAACTGGGAATTAGAGAACCAGACCTAAGCACACGTGTGAATACCAATCCACTTCCGTGTAACCATGAACTGATGTTAGTATTTCAAGTTATGTAACATCAAGTACAGGCTAAGCTATTGCAGAATAATGCATAATACGCATATCTCCCAAAACGTTTACGATCTTCAAAGGATTCCCCATATAATAAAGTGTGAAACTCCTACGATGAAAGCGGTTGAGATACGTCATCTCACATGGGATGAGCGCGTACTCCGCAGATTGACCAATCACGACGCTTGAAACAAGCTGCGGGCATGATGCACTCCAGCAACGTTTGTCTCTTGAGTGTCGCTGATAATCAATGTTTTAGTAAAATTAAGCAAGGGGATCTCGATTGGGATGTCTTTTCCTTCTCTCGAGTGGGAAGTTTCATGATCAAGTCGGGATCCTCTTATTGTCGAAGAGTTTTCCACAGTCTGCGTGTACCCCAGTAACCCTCTGAGATAAAGATCGACTCTGAGCACACCGTTGTTGACTAATTTGCTGGGCTTCAAAACACCACAGCTGCGTTACGGATGAAGAGTACATGTACATGATGTATCGACTGGCGTCACTATTCTGATTACAATTCATGACCTGATTTTACACTCTGTTAATTGAGCTAGAGCAGGTGCTTCTTGTCGAACTTCCACACAACGTTCTTAGCGCCACAACTATCTATTTCAAAGAGAACTTGGCTCATATTATGGGCGAGTTCTCTGACCTGAGTTTCGGGACATGAGAGAGGAGTTATCTCCTCCCGGGGGGGGGGACGATCCTAATAATGGAGTCAATATATATTTTTGTGCGTTACTGTTTCAGTCATTGAAATTAAATGGAATTAGGGTATTAAATTGTATGTTTCAAGTGGGTGATTAATTTGCTTATTAAACATGTTATTCTATTCATGCTCATGTCGAAACAAAAAGCACTATTCAGAACCTTCACTTCCCCAGCAGATGGCTTGATAGGGCCATTACATCATTTCTCTGAAACATTTGTATCTAATACTGCTTAAGCTGGTATTAAGGGCCGTGTGGACATGTCATTCAAGATGTCCACATGAACCTCCTCAATAAAAGCGTGACTGAGATACAAATTATCACTGGGACCACTTTTGCTTCAGTCAGTATATTTGTTTATGAGATCATAGGAATTCTGTCAGTACGTCGGCATCGTTGTCTACCACCCGTTAAACGTTGCATTTAATGGATCAATAAGATTTATCTCGAGAAAGTGAAACGGTCGCATGCGGTGGCCACATATGGTAGATGTGAAACTGTGGAATTAGAATATCCATTGGCTCTGAAGGAGAGTGGCGATCTTTTCCTGCAAATCATCAATTCTACGCAAACTATGATAGAGAATTGGATAATCTTTTTACGACAGAACGCTAGTCGATTACTCTCTTAGGTTACCTATGTTACGTTCTACAGTCGAGTGTATGTTAGTTACGCCACACACTATTCGTATCTTTTCCAGGAGAGTCAAATGCCAAATATCTCGAACTACTGTAGAAGAACCGATAATCAGTGCATTAGGTCAGCATTGTTTGCGTTACCCAAAATTGAGTGCGCTAAATTGTTGTTTGATTTCGTAAGATTTTATACTGACGTCAGATTAGACTTTCAGAATTCAGTATTTCTTGGTCCTATGCGCGAGGAATCGACCACGTTATTAAAATATTCCTATAGCAAAACAGAGTATTTTCAACATAAAACGAGTCAATATGGTCCCACATCAAACAACGGTACCAATCTTGAGCAGTGACGCGATGGTATATATGTGTTTGCTTTGGACGTGTCTGGTAGTGTCTCGCCTTCTGCATGTATTAACGGGTGTCATACCAATGACGTACTAGACGCATTTAAATACTTTCATCTATTCCAATGCCCTCATCGCTTTCAAACTTGAATGAATAGTGAGTCTGACCTAATTTGCAGGTTGCCAAGGGATGCTACAGGACATATAAGAAACATACGTCAATACGAATCCAGATCTAATCAGTAAAATGAATAGAAACGGCTACAGAGATCTGTTTAGTCGATCGCCTGTTCTGGTTTTTGATGGATCGAGGTTTTAGACAAATGCTGGAATCTTCTGGCCCAAGGCCGAGCGTATCACTCATCTTATCCCTTAGAGCCAATGTGTCACTCTGAACAATAAGTTTTGGAGCAGGAATGTATACATCCAATTTATCTCCCTGACCTGTCATCCTTGGCGAGTGCGGGTTACTAATTTTATGTGTTAGATTTAATAATTACCAGGGCGAGAAATCCACATTTATCACGTGTGATCCTCATGGTACTCATATGAACAGTCACAATCAAAGCGTGACTGAGATACATCTTTTTTTTTTTTTAGATGACGACTCTATAACGAATATTATGGATTGGAATACTGATCAGCGATACGGATTTGATATTTTTGGAACATCATGATGTCTTGCCGGCATCATTGATAACTGTTGACCGCTTCTCTCTTGCAGGAAACAAGCCTATGTTTATGTATACTATGATTGTCTTTTTGAATTTGGTGCTAATACTGTTATGTGGAAAATGGAATAGGTCTTTGGATTATGGACGCGGATATTCTCTAATGGACGACGGCTGGATTATGAATGACGGACTAGACGCTTGTAATTCCTTTGTCTATCCTGGCCGAAATCGGAGGTGACATTCCATCTTTCGTTGTGAACAATTTGAACATTTCTACAGCGAGAACTTGTCAGCTCGTATAACTATGGGTAACCGATCTGACAATGTTCATCGAATGACACACGCATCAGTATTTGTGAGAAATATCAACAAAACTGTAGGAGCTAGGCCAAGCAACCACTACATTAATCAACATATAAACTTGATGGTAGTAAACATGAAGGAGCATGAAAGGGATTAAATCTGAGACCATAAACATATCACCATGATGATGGAATCAGATGTATTTTATTTAAGAAGGATGTATCAATGGCAGCATCATAAGTGCAGTTCCTCCTTTTGTCATTTGTTAATGTTGCTGATGTTAAGCCAGTAACCCAAATTTGGTGCTTCAAAGATATTCCTTCTCTGAACGACTTTTGTGGAATTCAACATCAGAGATAGAAAAGGGCTGTACACAATAAAGAAAAACATACTGAACATTAATCCAGTCACTATGGAGGTTTGTTCGTTTAACTGAATGACCGTGACCAAAACTTTATGAGAAAATATCATCGGGGGTACTCCTCATCATCTTGACTCTTTGAAATACTTTAAGTCTGATAGAAATTTTACTTTCTATCGCCACCGAACACTTTGATCGGGTAGGATTATGTTGAAAATGCTTATTTTCAAGCCATGACTCCGCAGCACTTGGAATGAATCTCTGAAACCGCTGCCAAAATTTTCATTAACACTGGATGTTATTCTCCTCCCGTAGACATTGTTCTAAATATTGATTTTACCAACTCTGCTAGCTCACGTACTAACACAAAACAGTATACCTGACATTTACTGAATTCCTGATGCAAGCAGTACACATCGACAGAGCATTTCACATGCTCGAGGTAGTACAAGCTAACATCATCACCTGTTTCAAACGAAGATCCCGGGTGTTTGTATCATTGCGAAACATCCCAAGTCTTTCTTACCAACTATCAATCTTATTGATACTGAGAACTTTTGTCCATTCATGCAACCACCGGTAACCGACAAAATTCAGCTTAATATGTTGTCAGCTGTATGCATCGTTGATTGTGAGAAATATGAACATAGCTTCATGAGCTACGCCAAGCAATCGCTAGTTTAATCAGATATGAACATAGCTTGATGAGGTACGCCAAGCAATCGCTAGTTTAATCAGATATGAACATAGCTTGATGAGGTACGCCAAGCAATCGCTAGTTTAATCAGATATGAACATAGCTTGATGAGCTACGCCAAGCAATCGCTAGTTTAATCAGATATGAACATAGCTTGATGAGGTACGCCAAGCAATCGCTAGTTTAATCAGCATATACTGTTGATGTTATGAACTATCACAATCATAGCAACAAAAGAGATTATTTAAATTTTGAATGGTCGAGGCAATCAACACAATTTAAGTTGCTGAAAAAAGGATGCAATTGCAGCACCATAATGTAATTCTTCATTTCATCAATGTGACCAACTGCTTTTGTTAAGCAGTATCCCAAATTTGGCACTTGAACCTCGACAGAGAGTTATTCTCTAAAAGACTTCTTCTGTGCAATTCAACTCCAGAGAATGGAGAGGGCTGCATGAAGAAGAATACACGTAAAATGTATATTTATCTAGTCACTTTAGACGGTAGAACGTTTAACAGAAAGTCTGCGAGAAAAACATATCTTTGGAAAAGAATATCATTGAGAAGTATTCTTCTCTACCTTGACTCTTTGACAGACTTGAAGTGTGATCGACGGCATGTTTACTCTCTCTACAAACACTTCGATCGGGTAGTATTATGTTGAAAGTGGTTATTCTCAAGCAAGTACTTTCGATATCTTCCGGTGACTACCGCTTTGGGAGCGCTGCGAAAATATCTTTTAAGTTTAGTTCTTTCCCTCTCCTCCACCCCTATCGTACACAGTGTTCTAAATATTGATTTTTCCAACAGTGCTATCGTTCGTTCTGACACAAAAACTACACCTGGAGTTTACATATCTCTTGCTGCAGCATGAACACGTAGACAGAGCCTTTTGCTAACTACAGACAACACATGCTAACATTCCACCTCATTTAACCCTATCTGGCCTGGGCTTACTGGGACCTGTTGTGGCCTGGGGGGATGGGGGGGAGGCGAAATGCCCCCCCCATTTTTTTTCGTATCCCTTGAGCTAGGGGGCTGAAACTTACCACACTATACCCTTGGGTCACGCTCTACCAGCACATGTAAAAAAATCCAAGATGGCCGCATTTTTTAAAACGGCATTTTTTGGTCGAATTTTTTATTTATGCAATTTCTCCGCAAAAACTGCATGCTATATTAGTAAATATTAATGTGATGTGAAATAAAATAGTTTTTACATCAGTAACTTCAAGAAATTTTGAAGAAGTATGACAAAAACATCACTTTTCTGGGACGCCACGTGGCCGCCATCTTGAATTTTTCCATGATCCTCTGCTCGGGGGGTTATGCAAATAGGCTTAAAATGACTCCAATGTGATAAGCTATAAAGTCACGGAGTTTCAGCTCTCCATTTTTTGTCGTTCCGGAGATAGCGCAGACAGTTTGGTAGGGCCTCTCCCAGGCCAGGTAGGGCTAATGAAGCGTTCACTTATTTGTATTCAAATAAAACACTAGCTGCCTTATCAGGCAAACATGAATCTTTTCTGAAATCGAATATGCCTTACCATCATTCGGTGTCAAGATTGTATAGCTTTCTACATTGAGGAATATTGTTGTGTCACACAAATATCAGTAACCGATTTGGCTGCATTCAGCGAAATAAATTACCCTCTATAGGCATCTTTGTTTGTCAGAAACATCAACAAAGGTGTAGGAGCTAGGCCAAACAAACACTACTTCAATCAGCATATTAAAGTGAACGTAAAGGCTGTGACAACACACACGTTATGTGGAAGAACTATATGAAAAGTATCAGTTGGCAGCAACAAATATTTTTTGTGATTCCGAAAAAATAATTCCAAACACCGGAATAATTGACTGGTGCAACAATCGACTGGGGTCGGCCATGTTCGTCTATTAAGTAGCCTTGCGCCAATGAAAACACTTCCTTGTAGCACGTGATATTTTCCTGTGACGTAGTATCACTTTGTTGTAGCTTTGCTGTAACACGAATTGTAATGGCGGAGGTGGAGGACTCGGTTGTTTCAAGCGTGTTTTGACTGTGTTGCGTGTCTCCAGCAAGTGTTTACGGAGCTGAAACTTGTCAGGGCGCAGTGATGGCAAGCAAAATACATCCGTCTCGGGTTCTCCTCTGCTACCGCTACAGTCGGATAAGTTATCATTACACAGATTCCCGTTAGGGAAGCCGGATCTTCTTGAACAGTGGCTGCACAACATCGGCAGACTGGACTGTACTCCAACCGAGAAATCTGTGCTGTTTTCGGTCTATTTTAAAGCCGAATGTTTTCAACCTGACCTCTACGGAAGGCTGATGTTGACGCCCAGCAGGAGAGCCAGGAGGCGAAGGAAATTAAAGAAGATGCAATCCCAGCAGAATTGTCGCATCGTAGATCAAAGACACCGAGATCAACAACATCGATTCAGAAACGTCAGAGTGTGGAAGTTCTGAACTTTTAAGTGAGGTAAAAATAATTTTATTACCGTTTGGCGGGACAGAGACACTGCGAGATAGGCATATTATACGAAGTGTTGAAATCTGGGTCTTCGATAACATGTTTACATGCTTACTGCGCTTTCTAATTCCACGAAGTAGAGAGCTCCCAAGGTGATACGACGTCACTGCTCTGAGGTGAGATAGCCAACATGGCTGCTGCCGGGGAACAATAATACAACAGAGATAATTTCGTTCCTACTCGGTGCAAAAAAATCCCCAAAAATATTTGTTGCTGCTGTTTGATACTTTCATTGTAGTTCTTTCCCACAGAGTGCATGTTGCCTCAGCCTTTACGTTCACTTTAACTTAATGGTATGAACCATCACAGCCATAACATGAAATAGATCAATGCTGACGCCATCGGCACATCGCCCTAATGATAACATCAAATGCATTTCAAATCGAAACGGGTAGCAATGGCAGTACCATCAGACAATTCTTTCTTTTTGCCATTGCAGAATGTTGCTTGTATTAAATAACCTGTAACTCAAATTCGGCACTTAAATCTCAAAAAATATTACTTCTCTCAAAGACGTTGTCTATGAAATTCAACAGCAGAGATTGGAGAGGGTTGTGCACAATAGACAAAAAAGACCGTGATGCATATTTATCTAGTTATTTTAGAAGCTACGCCGTTTAACTGAGAACCTGTGAGAAAAAAACTTATCTGTGGAAAAATATCATTGAGCTGTACTCTTCTCTAACTGTAGTCTTTTGAAAGACTTGAGGTCTGTTTATTTACTCCGTCTACAAACACTTCGATCGGGTAGTATTATGTTAAAAGTGGTTATTTTTAAGTAAGGGTTTTCAATATGTTCGTGTGACTTCGTGTGGTCGGCACCTCTTCCCACTTCCCTTATACGTGTTGTAATTCCTCTTCGGGACCGCTGCCAAACTACTCCGTAACAATAGCTTTTCTCTCTCCTACACATTGTTCTAAATACCGGTATTGATTTTTTTCCGACTGTGCTATCGTACGTACTGACAAAACAAACGGAACTTTGTGGAACTCATGATGCAACAAGAACAAAAACCTTTTACAAACTACAGACAGAGCATGATCCGTTCCGAGTGCATAACATTAAGTGTTTCAAGCAAAGAGCTCGCTTGTTTGTATTAATTCAAAAGACCAGCAGAATATGTTCGAAAGTAGATTACATAGCCACATTCATATTCGGATGGCGGTGTAGAAGCCCTTGACATCGCACCGACCCTAATGTTTAGACACATAATCTGTACGTCGCATTGTTACTGCTGATGCACAGTCAGCTGGAAACAACAATTTGCAAGACGAACAAATAGATACGCATCAGCTGTTCCTCCATTTTTTTTGCGGAAAATGCGCAGGTGCGCGAAGTTCGAGTAGCCAAGTGTGTCGGCTGCCAAAGGACTAGATAATACGGCCGCTGTGATTGGCTACCTAGGAACAGTGGGCAGTGATTGAACTGGTGTCCTTATATGCCACAGCGTTTGCCGGAGTATAGCGTAGGGCATACCTGTGAGCTCGGCGACAATGGCGGTGGCCACATATGGTAGTTGTGAAACTCCTGGGGATTAGAATATCCCTTGGCTCTGAAGGAGAGTGGCGATCTTTTCCTGCAAATCATCAATTTTACGCAAAATATGATAGAGAATTGGAGTAACTTTTTACGACAGAACGCTAGTCGATTACCCTTTTAGGTTACCTGTGTTACGTTCTACAGTCGAGTATGTTATGTATGTTAATTACGCCACACAATATTCGCATCTTTTCCACGAGAGTCAAATGCCAAATATCTCGAACTACTGTAGAAGAACCGATAGTCAGTGCATTAGGTTCAGCATTGTTTGTGTTACCCAAAATTGCGTGCGCTACATTGTTGTTTTATTTCGTAAGATTTTACACTGACGTCAGATTAGACCTTCAGAATTCAGTATTTATTGACCCTATGCGGAATCGGTCACGTTATTAAAATATTCCTAAGCGTCTCGCGTCAAACAACGGTACCAATCTTGAGCAGCCTTGGACGTGTCTGGTGGTGTCTCACCTTCTGCATGTATTAATGGGTGTCACACCAATGACGTACTAGACGCATTTAAATACTTTCATCTATTCCAACCCCTCTTGCTTTCAACCTTTAATGAATAGTCGGTCTGACCTAATTTGCAGGGTGCCAAGGGATGCTACAGGACATATAAGAAACATACGTCAATACGAATCCAGATCTAATCAGTAAAATGAATAGAAACGGCTACAGAGATCTGTTTAGTCGATCGCCTGTTCTGGTTTTTGATGGATCGAGGTTTTAGACAAATGCGTGAATCTTCTGGCCCAGGGCCGGGCGTATCACTCATCTTATCCCTTAGAACCAATGTGTCACTCTGAACAATAAGTTTTGGAGCAGGAATGTATACATCCAATTTATCTTCCTGACCTGTCATCCTTGGCAAGTGCGGGTTACTAATTTTATGTGTTAGATTTAATAATTACCAGGGCAAGAAATCCACATTTATCACTTGTGATTTCCTTTGTCTATCCTGACCGAAATCGTAGGTGTCATTCCATCTTTCGTTGTAAACAATGTGTACATTTCTAGCTCGTAACCGATCTGACAAATGTTCATCGAATAACACACGCATCAGTATTTGTGAGAAATATCAACAAAACTATAGGAGCTAGGCCAAGCTACCACTACATTAATCAACATATAAACTTGATGGTAGCAAACATGAAGGAGCATGAAAGGGATTAAATCTGAGACCATAAACATATCACCATGATGATGGAATCAGATGTATTTTATTTTAATAAGGATATATCAATGGCGGCATCATAAGTGCAATTCCTCCTTTTGTCATTTGTTAATGTTGCTGATGTTAAGCCAGTAACCCAAATTTGGTGCTTCAAAGATATTCCTTCTCTGAACGACTTCTGTTGAATTCAACATCAGAGATAGAAAAGGGCTGTACACAATAAAGAAAAACATACTGAACATTAATCCAGTCACTATGGAGGTTTGAATGGCCGTGACCAAAAATTTATGAGAAAAAATATCATCGGGGGTATTCCTCATCATCTTGACTCTTTGAAATACTTTAAGTCTGATAGAAATTTTACTTTCTATCGCCACCGAACACTTTGATCGGGTAGGATTATGTTGAAAATGCTTATTTTCAAGCCATGACTCCGCAGCACTTGGAATGAATCTCTGAAACCGCTGCCAAAATTTTCATTAACGCTGGATGTTATTCTCCTCCCGTAGACATTGTTCTAAATATTGATTTTACCAACTCTGCTAGCTCACGTACTGACACAAAACAGTACACCTGACATTTACTGAACTCCTGATGCAAGCAGTACACATCGACAGAGCATTTCACATGCTCGAGGTAGTACAAGCTAACATCATCACCTGTTTCAAACGAAGATCCCGGGTGTTTGTATCATTGCGAAACATCCCAAGTCTTTCTTACCAACTATCAATCTTATTGATACTGAGAAATTTTGTCCATTCATGCAACCACCGGTAACCGACAAAATTCAGCTTAATATGTGTCAGCTGTATGCATCGTTGATTGTGAGAAATATGAACATAGCTTGATGAGGTACGCCAAGCAATCGCTAGTTTAATCAGATATGAACATAGCTTGATGAGCTACGCCAAGCAATCGCTACTTTAATCAGATATGAACATAGCTTCATGAGCTACGCCAAGCAATCGCTAGTTTAATCAGATATGAACATAGCTTGATGAGGCAATGGCAATCGCTAGTTTAATCAGATATGAACATAGCTTGATGAGGTACGCCAAGCAATCGCTAGTTTAATCAGATATGAACATAGCTTGATGAGGTACGCCAAGCAATCGCTAGTTTAATCAGATATGAACATAGCTTGATGAGGTACGCCAAGCAATCGCTAGTTTAATCAGATATGAACATAGCTTGATGAGGTACGCCAAGCAATCGCTAGTTTAATCAGATATGAACATAGCTTGATGAGCTACGCCAAGCAATCGCTAGTTTAATCAGATATGAACATAGCTTGATGAGCTACGCCAAGCAATCGCTACTTTAATCAGATATGAACATAGCTTCATGAGCTACGCCAAGCAATCGCTAGTTTAATCAGATATGAACATAGCTTGATGAGGTACGCCAAGCAATCGCTACTTTAATCAGATATGAACATAGCTTCATGAGCTACGCCAAGCAATCGCTAGTTTAATCAGATATGAACATAGCTTGATGAGCTACGCCAAGCAATCGCTAGTTTAATCAGATATGAACATAGCTTGATGAGGTACGCCAAGCAATCGCTAGTTTAATCAGATATGAACATAGCTTGGATGAGGTAAGTACGCCAATCGCTAGTTTAATCAGATATGAACATAGCTTGATGAGGTACGCCAAGCAATCGCTAGTTTAATCAGCATATACTGTTGATGTTGGTGTAGAATCATCACAATCATAAATGCGCGATTATTTAAATTTTGAATGGTCGAGGCAATCAACACAATTCTGCTGAAAAAAGGATGCAATTGCAGCACCATAATGTAACTCTTCATTTCATCAATGTGACCAACTGCTTTTGTTAAGCAGTATCCCAAATTTGGCACTTGAACCTCGACAGAGAGTTATTCTCTAAAAGACTTCTTCTGTGCAATTCAACTCCAGAGAATGGAGAGGGCTGCATGAAGAAGAATACACGTAAAATGTATATTTATCTAGTCACTTTAGACGGTAGAACGTTTAACAGAAAGTCTGCGAGAAAAACATATCTTTGGAAAAGAATATCATTGAGAAGTATTCTTCTCTACCTTGACTCTTTGACAGACTTGAAGTGTGATCGACGGCATGTTTACTCTCTCTACAAACACTTCGATCGGGTAGTATTATGTTGAAAGTGGTTATTCTCAAGCAAGTACTTTCGATATCTTCCGGTGACTACCGCTTTGGGAGCGCTGCGAAAATATCTTTTAAGTTTAGTTCTTTCCCTCTCCTCCACCCCTATCGTACACAGTGTTCTAAATATTGATTTTTCCAACAGTGCTATCGTTCGTTCTGACACAAAAACTACACCTGGAGTTTACATATCTCTTGCTGCAGCATGAACACGTAGACAGAGCCTTTTGCTAACTACAGACAACACATGCTAACATTCCACCTCATTTAACCCTATCTGGCCTGGGCTTACTGGGACCTGTTGTGGCCTGGGGGGATGGGGGGAGGCGAAATGCCCCCCCCCCCATTTTTTTTCGTATCCCTTGAGCTAGGGGGCTGAAACTTACCACACTATACCCTTGGGTCACGCTCTACCAGAACATGTAAAAAAATCCAAGATGGCCGCATTTTTTAAAACGGCATTTTTTGGTCGATTTTACAGTCAGATTTTCCGAATTTTTTATTTATGCAATTTCTCCGCAAAAACTGCATGCTATATTAGTAAATATTAATGTGATGTGAAATAAAATAGTTTTTACATCAGTAACTTCAAGAAATTTTGAAGAAGTATGACAAAAACATCACTTTTCTGGGACGCCACGTGGCCGCCATCTTGAATTTTTCCATGATCCTCTGCTCGGGGGGTTATGCAAATAGGTAAGCTATAAAGTCACGGAGTTTTAGCTCTCCATTTTTTGTCGTTCTGGAGATAGCGCAGACAGTTTGGTAGGGCCTCTCCCAGGCCAGGTAGGGCTAATGAAGCGTTCACTTATTTGTATTCAAATAAAACACTAGCTGCCTTATCAGGCAAACATGAATCTTTTCTGAAATCGAATATGCCTTACCATCATTCGGTGTCAAGATTGTATAGCTTTCTACATTGAGGAATATTGTTGTGTCACACAAACATCAGTAACCGATTTGGCTGCATTCAGCGAAATAAATTACCCTCTATAGGCATCTTTGTTTGTCAGAAACATCAACAAAGGTGTAGGAGCTAGGCCAAACAAACACTACTTCAATCAGCATATAAACTTAATGGTATGAACCATCACAGCCATAGCATGAAATAGATCAATGCTGATGCCATCGGCACATCGCCCTAATGATAACATCAAATGCATTTCAAATCGAAACGGGTAGCAATGGCAGTACCATCAGACAATTCTTTCTTTTTGCCATTGCAGAATGTTGCTTGTATTAAATAACCTGTAACTCAAATTCGGCACTTAAATCTCAAAAAATATTACTTCTCTCAAAGACGTTGTCTATGAAATTCAACAGCAGAGATTGGAGAGGGTTGTGCACAATAGACAAAAAAGACCGTGATGCATATTTATCTAGTTATTTTAGAAGCTACGCCGTTTAACTGAGAACCTGTGAGAAAAAAACTTATCTGTGGAAAAATATCATTGAGCTGTACTCTTCTCTAACTGTAGTCTTTTGAAAGACTTGAGGTCTGTTTATTTACTCCGTCTACAAACACTTCGATCGGGTAGTATTATGTTAAAAGTGGTTATTTTTAAGTACGGGTTTTCAATATGTTCGTGTGACTTCGTGTGGTCGGCACCTCTTCCCACTTCCCTTATATGTGTTGTAATTCCTCTTCGGGACCGCTGCCAAACTACTCCGTAACAATAGCTTTTCTCTCTCCTACACATTGTTCTAAATACCGGTATTGATTTTTTCCGACTGTGCTATCGTACGTACTGACAAAACAAACGGAACTTTGTGGAACTCATAAACTAGGATGAAAGTAACTCCGAAAATGGAAGTCATTGTGATAAAATATTCTATATTTCGGCTTTGCTTATGCCATCATCAGGAATACATATATGTATTCCTAATGATGGCATAAGCAAAGCCGAAATATAGAATATTTTATCACAATGACTTCCATTTTCGGAGTTACTTTCATCCTAGTTTATGTGAAATTGATCTGTGGGAATAATGGATTTTGTGGAACTCATGATGCAACAAGAAGAAGAACCTTTTACAAACTACAGACAGAGCATGATCCGTTCAGAGCGCATAACGTCACGTGTTTCAAGCAAAGAGCTCGCTTGTTCGTATTAATACAAAACATCAGTAGAATATGTTCCCAAGTAGTTTACATTACCACATAGACATTCGCATGGCGGTGTAGAAACCCTTGACATCGCATCGACCCTGATGTTTAGAATATAATCTGCAGTTCGCATTGTTACTGCTGATGCATAGTCAGCTAGAAACAACATAACAATTTGTTATCAGGATGCCCGCTGCTGGTAAATCAAAGTAATTAACTTTTTGAATAATGTGTGTTGTTGTATTCATAATTGTGTAATATGAGGGAAAACAAATAAAACAATAAAGGTTGGTGTGCATTTTTTAGCTATAGGCAACATTAAGTGGACTGGCCCAGGCTCCATTTGATAACCCAGAAAACATAGAGAATAGCCCTAGTTTTGAAGCATATTCATGAAAAATTCTTATAAATAGTATTTATTTTCTTCTTATATTTTTACTCTTTGTAGATAATTACAGTGTCTATCAAAATATATCAAATTGGATGAATGTTGCTGTGCAAAATTCTCAGCTAGAAGGCTTTAAAAGGAAATCACTATCTCTTAACCTAGGGAAGGGAGATAACCTAATAGGAAACCAGGCAAAATGACCGCGAAAGCCAAAAATCACCAGCGGACATCCTTAAAACGAGTTAGTAATAATGAATACAGATACAATGGTGTGAGTAGGAAATCCTTTACATAGCTCATCCTAGCAGACTGCATTTGAAGAAAGCAGAATGTAATTTCAGTTCGTCCGAGATCTTTCTGTATTGATGATGCGTTAGGGAGGGGGAGCAAAGGGTTTTCGTCCTAGTTCCCCAATAAAATGCCCAAGCATAGTTCACGTAAAAATTAAATGGCACGCAGAGATACGTTTTCACAAAATTTCAGATTTTCGGTCATCTTTCTTGCCTCAACTTTTATTTTTCACAGCGACCTTCATTAGGCTATTGACGTACGCTGGGTATAGAGATAATCCTAGTTAGTTTGTTGGTTACAGGCCTTAAGTCGGACATTCTTTATATATTTATATTATATTAAGGGAACCGTTCGTACGTTCGTCGATCCATGTTGGATCCCTGTCACTCGGTAATGATATGAGCTTGTGGTGCCATGTGACTGTCGGGGTGAGAAAAGTGTAGGGAGTGGCATCCATCTCTGCCACTAAGTAGTGATATGAGCTTAGAAATGGTATGTCGTTACTCTAGGGGAGATCGATGTAGAGGTGGCATCCGTCTGTGCCGCTGAGCAGTGATAGGAGCTTAGCAACGGTGCCCTGTGACTGCAGGTTGTGAAAGTGATGCAGGGGGTGACATCTACCTCTGTCACTTGGTAGTGATACGAGCTTAGAAATGTTGGGCTTTGATTGTAGGAGTGAAAAAGATGTAGGGAGTGGTATCCGTCGTTTCTTTCAAAGCTATACATTTCATGATTGTCGATAATGACGATGAAAAACTGCCAAGATTATGGAATTTGCAGGCTGTCTTAGGCGAAAGCACAAGATTAATGACTATGTACAACTGTCTAAATTATTGGCATTTATCACTCGGCATTGTACATGGTGGCAGAGAGCTACAATTTCTTTTATTCGAATAAAATTGTAGGCGCTTCTCGCAATAATGGTTGACTAGTGGTATCTTAGGAGATTTATGACCCCGTCTGGAAACGGAAAATTATCCGAAAATGAGCTAATTGATACCCATTGGGAATCTTTCTCCTAGACTACAGCTATTCATCCCAATTCCCATCGTATCGACCTCACGTTAAGCATTTCTTTACAGCTAGATATTACTAAACAAACTCATGTCGTTAGAAATAAATGTGTTACCAATGTGTCCAAAAATAACCATATATCATACTCGAAGGCAATTTTATTTGGAAAAAGTTAATAGAATTTTCTATAGCAAATTGCACGGAGCGTCAAAATCAATGAGTCGTCCCCTTGTGGCATCTCTGTTACTCTGAATGTAAAGACGTTCTTATAGGATAATGGCTTTTTGACTAACGATGTTACAAAGATGTTCTTCATATCCTGGATATAAGGGAAACCATATACTGTCAATTCCCTCGTTGCCCGGAGCTCACGAATGAATGGACTGATCTGTTGTCGGTCGGTTTGACCATTTAATGGAACATTGAAGTGCATGGTTATGTCACCGGTATAAGAAGTGTGTGTTTACGCTTGATGAGGGCAATTTGCCATGAGTGCAAACTACCAGAAAGTGTCAATACCTTTTACTTTGAACAATTGACTGATCTATTAATATAGGCGTCAAATACGACACTCAGTAAGGCAGCCTCCATTAATAATTTCCTAGTCCGCAGTGAAGTTTCACAGAAACAACATTGCATCATGGGATAGCTTCAAGTTTTAAAGCACTTGATTGGTCAGTGCAAATTATCAAACAGAAATCCGTATTTTTCACTGGTCTGTGCAGAAAATTAGAAGAAAATGCAGCCAATCGCAGAAGTTCATATTTGCATCGCAAATACATGTAGATGTGAAATACAAATTTGAGTAAGCAATGGTTGATTGCTGGATGTTGATATAATGATGGGCTGCCATGAAGGTTGGAAAGAAATGACACCTGCGCGAATATACGATCTCGCGACCTCTCTAAATTAATGTATTCTTGAGAATAATTTAGGCAACCTGCAGAAGACTGATATAGATTTGAGTTCCATAACGTTTATTATAATATGGGAGTTAAAATTAATGGTTGAACTACGGATGCTAAATAAGACAGGCCCTGCATCCAGTCGTGACTGATTTCCCCAAGAAACTCATCCCTGTAATTATTATCATGAGATGGGTGTAAAATTTCTCTCTTTTTGCTGAACGTAAAAACGAAGAGATGAATCAGACAAGCAGAGAGAATTAATGTGATCAAAGATTTAGGAATGGCATGCCTTGTATATTAGTGTTTCTTGTTGTACTTATTGCTTCGACCGTATCTTGTAGTTTTATACAAAATTGCAGCTGCGTTATGGATGTATGCAGCATTTAGGGGCGAGGTATGGCAATTGATGTTCAAAAGGGGGACATTAAAAAACACGAACAGTTTTCAAGAATCCTTATGATATTTATTAGATCGGGCCTGCCAGTAATTTTTTCATCAGCTTACAGGACGTTCCGACCGATTATTTTTGATTGAGCGTTCAAATGTGCAGCTTCGGGGTAATATTTTTTCCCCTGTAAATGGTGGTAATTTCAGTAGGAATCGCTTCAGAACTGATCAATACAGACGATTTCCTAGCGTGTCGCTGCTTTGGAAAACCAAATGGTTTAGTATTCGGTATTATTACTAGTTTAGTAGTATATATACCAAAGTTAACGAGTACTTAGTAAGGGTCGTGGGTATAAGATAAATGAATGCTGATTATCAAGATTGATGAGTTTCAAATTCAGACGATATGTCTACTGTATTTTGTTTCGAAGAGTTTCAAGTCTTAATTTGTAAGACATTACCACCAGGGTAAAATTGTTTTTCTCAGGAGGCAATGAATCAATATAAAAACGCACATCAATATAATCGAAGTAAGCCTGTCAGGGAAGCTTTTGGTCCATTGATATAAGGGAAAAGGGGCACTCCGAAGTGAACCCTTACAGCACAATTTATATGTCGATGTGAGGTAACATTTTTCAAGCATCTCGATATTACATTTATATGACTACAGGATGGAAAGGAGGGTTGTAGGGAAATATTTTCAGCCTAAATCTAATGGATTTATCAGGCCTAGAAGAAAGTCGTATATACTCAGTCTGTGATGCAATAATATTTAGGTTAACTGAAACCGCCGTAAAATACATTGAATGATAGAAATATGTCATGTATTGAGATTATCCCCGAGGGAGACTTGTAGTCTGCTAAGATAAACCTTTATTGATAGGCTGATATTGATAGGCGTTATTGACGTCATCAAAGTTTATATTACCGAATCGTTTGACTAGGTGCCGAGAACTGCATAAAAAGGGGTAATTTGTAGTACGACTTCGAAAGCCTGTGATCCTTATAAATATATATCGATGTTTCTGTGATACCTCTATTTTTTTTTAGCTTCATCATGACAAATACTTATCATTGGAGAGGATCTGATTACATGAACACCAATTTGTCTTACTGATATCATTGACTTTATACGTAGCATAACAAGGGTGCTGGAAAATGATATCGGCTTATTGTGAAGAAGTCATAGGACCCCACAGGCAAATATACAGACTGCATATTTCTGAAAACATCAAGAGAACCAAAACCGATCGCTGTGACGATTTGTATCTCAACAACGCTTTTATTGTGTCTGTTCATGTGGAAATCTTAAATGGTATGAACAAACGGTGCCGATGGAGTATTATTGGAATGCAAATTCTTATTCAGAGCACATATACGCGAGGCCCGACGTCGACGGAGCGCTTAATTCTCTACCATATTTACCAGTCACAAAAGTACAGTCACAAAGATTTGTACAGTGGGAAAGTCTCGGGGACGAAAATTGTTCAACAGGTATTTCTCGCGATCAAATGTGTTACAATTCATTCCTATTATATATCTATATGGGTTCAATATTGCTATCAATAAACCGTCATAAAAACTCTTGGCTGGATTTTCGGAAAATGTTATCCTCAAACTTATTAGATATTGATATTAATTCATGGTAGAAACTTCATGAAGGTAGCTATTGTCTGACTCTTTGTGTCGTTGAAAAGGCTCAAGCCTAGAAACATTGTTGTACCCAGACTTGGCTATTGTTTGCATTGTCTTGTTATGCTTACATGGAGTAAAATTGATGTATCCTTACCATCTACCCTGACCCAATATTGTACCACAGTAAAAGAATCCAGCTCGTGATAAATAAACCTCAGATCCGAAATTCCATTGCCATTCGTCGTCGATGAAGAATTACCGCGTTGATAATAAAACGGCCTACAATTAAAACAGTCAAATGGCACCAATATTGTATCAAAAATTCAATTAAAACAATAGAGAAACGGTCAAAAGTTTCCAAAGACGCCAATTAAGCGTGAATAAAAGAGAAACTCGGGGTTGTCTGCTAGATAATTTAGGTTTTCGACCGTACACTTAAGTTATCAATTCGAAAACCTAGGTTTTCGGTTCGATAACTTAAGTTTTCTAATCACAACTGTGATTTTCGGTGTTGAGAAATAGAAACTCGAAGTTAAGGAAAGAGAAACTCGGGGTTGTGTGGTAGATAACCTAGGTTTTCGACCGTAAACCTAAGTTTTCGATTCGAAAACCATGGTTTTCTGTTTGATAACTTAAGTTTTCTGTTTGAAAACTTAGGTTTTCGATTCAATAACTGTGAGTTTCTGATTATTTGGACATTTGGCCTTCCATATACGCGTGATATATCTGAAGTGGATTATTGCATCACTCGGCGAGCAGGATAGGATTCCGTGGGGAACAGCTTTCTTATCTGTGTTAATTGTCCTGCACTTCATCTCATGGATATGACGGATACGTTATCTAACCCAATAACACCTTAACGAGGAAAGCTCTGACATAATTCAGTCTGCTCCATACATTGCTGACTTCTAGAGGAAAACAACTGCTATATAATCGCATTATCTCGGATTCCCTAACAACATGAACAATGTATTTACGTCGCTGCTAACATGATAGTTTGATATATCGCCCCTGGGCCTGAAATAGAAAGTAGATTCACATATAGGTGAATACTGTCGCATACCGATGTTATCTTTCTACTCTAAATAGTGCTAGCAAATGTAAGACAAACACATTCACTTGAAGAATCCCGATATAGCAGCATGGGTAGTAGGTTCGTCTGGGTAGTGAAACATGTCTGGTCGAAGTGGAAGTTGCATACCGTGAAATATTTCTGAAAGACAAGGATTTCTATGGGTGAACCACGATCTTATTGCAATTCCTTTCAGGAGTAGGTTTATATTACAGTAGATTGTGTGCATCGACAGATAATTTTAGTTTGTTGATATGATAATGCACACCATAATAACAGTTCATATCCTAGAATGAGCTTAGAATATAATGACATCTGTTTTCTGTAATTATGTCTAGGACTAAAATGTACTTAATATAGTCATATACGGGTTGAGCATGTCCATCGCTGCCTTACAAACAAATAATATTGTATTACACACTAATGAGAAAAGAATGCTTTATCAAAAATTGTTTCCATCGTTCAAAGCAACCATCATCACTTGTCATGGTCCGTCTGACAAGACCCTGTATACTGTGCATACATCTTCATATGGAGGATGGGTGTAACGCTATCCATTAAACTCGTTCTACATTCAGTGGTTGTTGTAAAGATACGTCATTTGTATACGTATACACTCAGGTTTTGTTGAGACTAACCATTATCTTGTCAATCGATTTTTGAAGTCATATAAAGTTCATGTAGATAAAGTCTGTACAGTAACTGTACAATGGATGCTTTAACATACTAAGCCCGTTTGGAATAATATTTAGGCCAACCGTCCTTATTGTACCACGTGATTTAAGATGGAGTAACATGTCTATAAGATCGAAAGCAATAAATACACTCTACCTCCTATGTGTTCTTGATTCATGTTTCGATACCCTCTACCGTCTCTCCACCTTACTCGTCAATGTAGGAATTATAGCTATAGTTTATAACAAAATTGGAACGCGCTTCGCCTTCAATGTAATATTGATCTTTATATGAGTTACAATACTATTTGCAACAAGGAACAACCAAACTGAGTAAACCAGTATTGTAGGACTATTAGAAGTGAAACAGATTCAACAGAAAAGCAGAATATCACGATGTCTTGCTGTAACCATTGAGAACTGGCTCTCTCTTGCAAGAAACAAACACTTTTAATTTCATGCAGATTTGGAATTGGTATTATTAACTGTCCAGCGTAAAAGGTTTTTCGATTATTGAAGCGGATTTTGTTTTGTGGTATACTGACTGCACGACAAAAAATGGCCACAGATTCTACTCCTGGCATCAGCCGTGCTTGTAGATGAGAGTTTTGTGCAATTTTTCGACTTCGACTAGCAATATCTCGAACCACTAGAAACTGTTACATCTTTTGATTTTGATCTTTTTACCATTTGACAAGAGTTAAATATAAACATCAAATATCCGTTTGTTATTCTCTTCAAAATGAAGAACTTTTTCTGATTGAGTTTGCTATCGTATATTCAGTATACACCACTCATACTGTACTGGAGTCGGTATGTATTGCAGATCGGTATATCGTTCTAAGTACGATACCACAGGTGTGAATCTGGTGTATGTAATTTACCTCATAAAGCAGCATATAAACACTGAAGCGACATTATCTCTCATACTGTGGCGGTGAAAGGTCTGGAACATCTCCACCTGTGAGGTACATTTCTTGATCTAGGCAACAGACAATACCGACACGTGTTCCGTTGCGTTCCTTTGGATAAAGTAACAATTCCGCATTCTATTTACGAGGTGGTTTACGGGACAGTTTGATAAATTGAGACAAGCCCGAGAAAGTCGGTAGAAGTACATGGGGCAATGTTGTCAGATACCGATGTCCTCGTGCTACTCCAAATAGTGCTAGAAAATAAGCCTACAAAACAAACAAATCAGCTTCGAAAACCTCGATATAATACCAGGTTTCTTACTCCTTGTATATAATACCGGATTGCACTTGCCATCGACTGTTGCAGTGAATCAACTTCCCAAAGCTGGACGTGTCTGGCAGTACAATTGAGTGGACGTGTCTGGCAGTACAACTGAGAAACAGCGTTTGCTGATGGATTATTTATTCGTCGTGAGAACGTGATGCTCAAATTACAAGCGTCTGGTCCGTCATTCATAATTCAGCCGTCGTCCATTAAAGAATATCCGCCTCCATAATCCAAAGACCTATTACATATTCCATATAACAGTATTAGCACGAAATTCAAAAAGACAATCATAGTATACATAAACATAGGCTTGTTTCCTGCAAGAGATAAGCGGTCAACAGTTTTCAATGATGCCGGCAAGACATCATGATGTTCCAAAAAAAATCAAATCCGTATCGCTGATCAGTATTCTTAATCCATAATATTCGTTGTAAAATCGTCATCTAAAGAATGATGTATCTCAGTCACGCTTTGATTGTGACTGTTCATATGAGTACCATGAAGATCTTGAAGTACATGGGTTCATATGGCCCCTAGCCCCAGGTTAAGCGGAATTAGACACAAGTTACGAAACGTAACGCCATAGATCTTGCACGCTACGCTCGTATTTTGCTATCAGCATGCGATATGTATCGTCAAATTTGAGAAACTTTGAGTGGAGGCGCTTGGTGGTGTAGCCCTGTTTTAAAAGTTTCTGCAACAATGTTTTGTGACGTTGATTAAAATCGTCACATTTAATACAGAATCTAGCAAATGCTACTAGGCGTGATATGTATACGCCATATGCAGGTCCCACTGGAATATTACTGTCCAGAAAGGGATAGTTTACGATGTCGAAATTGTAATAATCTTTTGTCATACAGTCGACGAGAGAGAAGGCCCGCTTCATTTTTATAGAGATAGACGCCGAAAGTACAAATCATTGAATGTTTTCATTGCCGTTGACTTTGACATGAGCCGATGCGTTTGTTCATCTATGACCCGATCACTTCGATGAAGCTTCCGTGTCCACGCTGTAGCTCCAACTTTCTATAATCGCCAGCGAATACGGCGTCTTTGTTAGAGTATCGCAAATGACATGCGCAGCTATTAGACGAAGTCCGAAACCAAAACAAGAAGAAAAATAACGGACTTGGAATGTTACAGATTCATGACGTCGTCATTAATCGGCTGAGCTTGGGTCAGGATCGAGCCGCCTCCAAACATTAGAGAGCGATTATTTGGGGGCATAGAATCCGCCAGTTTGCGCCTGCGTACCAGCCCAGTGAGCAGGTTGTAGATTTCTACGACTGTCTAGCCGACAACACTGGTTTACCGTATCGTTTCCCGAAAGAGTATGTTTCGCTCGATTTCCTCTTAGATGGTGATGCTGATACATTTTTTTAGAAACGCCAGAGCATCAATTACATGTAGCATCTTCCAGTTTTAAACTACTTGATTAGTCAATTTGATTTTTTGAAATTGAACCGAGCAATTTCTGAATTGTTGAGAAAATTGGAAGAAAATCCAGCGAATCATAGTTTCTCAATAAAATTCCATGATGATGTATAATATGGAGAGTATGCGACATGTGTTAACAGCGGATGCAAGAAGTGGTTCGCTATAATAGACAACCGTCTTCTGGTTAATTGGCAACCGCGGATTCGCCTGTTTAGCTTCTGTGCTTCTCGGAGGTGCAGGTGGTAGATCATTTATTTTATTCTAAAGAGATAGAAGTCGAGCTTCACATTTCAGGTTGAGTCTTTTTATAAGGACACAAAAGGCAGGAGCGGCAGCTGCATGTCGAATGTGTGATCAATGGACTATATCTTTCTAATACCGCAATATTTGATTTCTGGAGGAGCTGTTCAATCTAATACGGACCAATATCGGTCTCATAACCCCAGTTGACAGTTTCAAATAACACAAGACATCAATCTAGGTAAAGCAAAATGGTATATCAGTATGAAGATAAACTGTTCACCGCTCTACTCTTGCAAGAAATTAGCGTTTGAAGATCGGTGCTAATGGCGTCTTATTGACACGGTCTTCCGAGTATGGATTCATGAACAAGAGCTGGCTACTGTCGACAATGTCGACACTTTCCATCCCTCAACACTCTCGCAACACATAACATTTATTTATACAAGCTTTTGTCAGTTGGTTTGTTTTTTTGCAGATTCGTGACGGAACACCAAACCCCAGAAGAGATAAAACGCATTCGCGTTCTCTAGCGATTCATGTAATGAAGTACGATAAAAGGTATCTCTTGTTCTATTAAAAGCTGACTCTTCACCACTGTCAATATGAACACGTAGGCTTTATTAACCCCGATCAAGCGTTAACTGGTACATGTGACATTATGTAAATATTTAATGGAAGTTCGGAAAATATTTGATTTTCACTCAATTACTGTACGAGCATCGCTCAAGCTAGACTGCTTTCTGTCAGTTATCGGACGGGAATACATGCGTTTAGTTTCATTCAACTCCTATGTGGTCTTGAATACTTGTGATCCATACAAGAGATTCGTTTATCGTTAAAATACACAAGGCGCTGCATAAACATAAACTGCCGAGCAGTCATACATTGGAGCCCGTTCAGGTGTATACCCTTTTTGAATAAATACATTACCAGACAAGACAAGACTACACGGACTTGATAAAATATTCGATCTCTGGTAGACGTTGCACATCCGTGTTTTGGGCTGACATGAATGAAATATTATGTACATTCTCATTGGAAAATTATTCTAGCGAGAAATTGTCCAATCATATTTATCAACAATATACATGTATGCCTGTAACCGGGTTGGGACAGAGAAAGGTTTTATACAAAGGGAGATTTTTTGATATTGGTTTTGTTCTTGCATTAGCTTCTTCCACAACTACAGCGGACGGTTTAAATAATATTAGCGTTACTCCTTCCATCGTATATGTCGCTTTATGGTCTTAATTACTGCAGTTGAATTTGGTGTTCACTGCGCACATTCATGAATATTTACTAGCATTATGACACCACGGCCACATTTGGACTAATCCAATTGTATCCAGGGAGCGGTATAGGGTCAACGTTTTCATTTACCGCAAAATTTATATCAAAGACCAGTCCATATATCCACCGCGCATTATCACTTCGCACTCGCTATACGGCGGTAACATCAAAAGCTATCCCACCAGCGTACAGTCTGATTCGACTGAGTCAACTAAAAAGTCCCTACCTTGATTTCTCCTTCAAGCGAAATTTGTCGACGCTCGAGTTAATTCAAATTTGTATATGTGGTTTTAAGATGTAACAAATTGGCGAACAGAAAGATCTAATTTTAGTTAGACTGGAGAGTAGCCTCCAGTCGTACACGTGTCTTCGTCTTTAGTCGACACACCCTTACATTCACAGAGCACAGCACCCACAAAGAGCAGCAAGCGTCAGATCCGACATTCAGTATTCCGTCGTCGTCTATAGAAGAATTTCTGCGTGAATAATTGATAGACGTATTTCGTATGACATCACCAATTCCAAATGTGTGTGAAATAAAAATAATAACACCACAAGATGATTTTAGGCTTAGACAGAAATACAAACACAAGTTAGTTTCTTACACATAATAGTCGTATCCTCAATGCGTGTCACTGGCCAGTACACTCTCAGAAATATTAAGGTAATAGTCCTGAACTGATCAGGTTGTATATCCACAACTCAGTTTCAGAGATCTTGTCTTGAAATTCAGGGCTGATTACCTGAATTTCAGGAAAAAGATCCCTGAATGAGAGGATTTTCCCTGAAATTCAGGCAAATTTGTCAACCTGATTAGTTCCCGACCCTATTCAGGTACGTAAAATCCCTTAAAATGTAGGTAATTTAGCTTTAATTCAGGGATAATATACCTGAATTTCAGGAAATTATCCCCAGATTTCAGGTAAAATCCCTGAAATTGAGATCTGGATGTGCAACCTGATCTATTCAGGATTATTCCCTGAATATTTCCGAGAGTGTATCCTTTAATCCACATGCTTTTCCATGTCATTATCTATAGTATTGTGTATCTCATTCACGCTTGATAGCGGCTGTTTGCATCATGTTGATGTATGACGCCTTAACATTCAGATTCATGTAGATATGTCAGTATCATTGCCAACTGTTGACCGCTTCTCTCTTCTACGAAACTATCTTGCGTGTTTAATATTTTTATTTCATACACTTTTGGAATTGGTGATAACGTTAGTACGATATAGGTCTTTCGATTACTGACGCGGAAATTCAATTATAGACGACGGCTGAACTTTGAATGTTCGGTCTGACTCTTGCTATTAGTGAGGAAACGCAAGACAGAGGAGGAGCAATGGAGGCCCGCATCCTAATTACAGAATTTACACCACATCCAGCGTAGGGTGAGTTTCCCGAATGGTCATGTGGAGCGATGTAGTGATCGCTAGATACCGGAAGCATATGTGGAATAGAATATAGTTTATTTGCTGATTGCAAGCGTACAAAGAAGGCAAAAGAGATCACAGATTGTTAATGATTACAATTGATTCGACAATACTTTGGTCTACTTATACAAGCAATGATGGGATTAACTGTATTCTGAAGTACGGGGGCCACGCAGGCACATATTCAGCATGGCCGCTCCACATGGTCATCCTTTGACACATAGGTTGACGTTTATGAACGACTCAAATATTAGATGATGATATATTGAGCGCGCGGTGGACGTCGACGATTTCTTTGTACGTAATGTCACAACTGAACGCCTATGCCTGGTACGTTTTTCTCAACCAGATAGTGTTTTCCAAATGCGGCGCTGGTACAGTCGAACTGATTTAACCTACTCAGAAGTTCAGCTGACCAATAAATAATCTTAATGATGCATAGGAATATATCTCTCTCTCTCTCTCTCTCATCACCGCTTCTGCACTATAACGTCTTTAGTATTTGTTGATGAGTACAACGTATTACGCTAAAACATCTGTTCAAAGTTTATGCTGAACGCTTGCTTTAAGGTTACTGTATCGGGTCCCAGTTGCGTACGTTTACGTATCACAATTTTGCTTAATTACGGGGCAGTGGTTTTTTGTATTCATACAAACTATACATTTTCTGAAAGCCCTTGATTCAAGGAATTTAGATAAATAAATAACTTTCTCGAATTGATTAATTACAAGAATCGATTTATTTAAAGATAAATGATGTCATTTAGAAAAGTATAGTCCCCAAAATCGCGCGCTAATAACTTAGCGCGCGAAAAAAACATAGCGCGCGAATAAAGCATTCTTTAGCTCCACTACACACAAGAGATATCATTCATGGGATGTTTCTTTGTTTATAGAGTTGCTTGAATTTCTCATTAAAAATATCTATGTGAAATTTGGCAACACAATATATCAGCAGCATATAGGTATTCCAATGGGTACTAATTGTGCACCCTGTTGGCTGACCTATATCTGTTCTCTTATGAATATGACTATATGCAGGCGCTTTCAAAAACCGATCCATTCAAAGCCCGTTCCTTCTCATTCACCAAACGCTATATAGACGATCTTCTCGCCGTAGATAATCGCTATATAAATGACGCAGTGAAGGATATATATCCACCTTCACTGGATTTGAAGTAAACTACAGACAGCCATACAGGCACATCATATTTAGATCTATATCTCTATAAAAGTGAAGCGGGCATTCTCTCTCGTTGACTTTATGACAAAAGAGATGATTACAATTTCGACATCGTAAACTATCCTTTTCTGGACAGTAATATTCCAGTGGGACCTGCATATGGCGTATACATATCTCGCTTAGTAGCATTTGCTAGATCCTGTGTTAAATGTGACGATCTTAATCAACGTCACAACACATTGTTGCAGAAACTTATAAAACAGGGCTATTCCACCTAGCGCCTCCACTCAAAGTTCTCAAATTCGGCGATACATATCGCATGCTGATAGCAAAATACGAACGTAGCGTGCAAGATCTATGGCGCTACGTTTCGTAACTTGTGTCTAATTCCGCTTAACCCGGGGCTAGGGGCCGTATGAACCCATGTACTTCAAGATCCCCATGGTACTCATATGAACAGTCACAATCAAAGCGTGACTGAGATACATCATTCACATGACGACTTCACAACGAATATTATGGATTAAGAATACTGATCAGCGATACGGATTTGATATTTTTGGAACATCATGATGTCTTGCCGGCATCATTTAAAACTGTTGACCGCTTCTCTCTTGCAGGAAACAAGCCTATGTTTATGTATACTATGATTTTCTTTTTGAATTTGGTGCTAATACTGTTATATAGAATATGGAATAGGTCTTTGGATTATGGACGCGGATATTCTCTAATGGACGACGGCTGAATTATGAATGACGGACTAGACGCTTGTAATCTCTCAGTTTTCATCAAACAAACTTGCTTTTTGCAATAATTTGAATAAAAATAGGTTGCCTCAGTTTTTTTAAGTTAGGGCCTAGAAGTTATTTTATTGTTGTGCAAAGTTGAAAGATTGAAAAATCCACAAAAACTTGACCCCTCTCCACTAAGTCATAAATAATTCATGAACAGAGCCGAACTTATAAAATTTGAGGCAACCTTTTCAAGATCTACATCATTGAAATATTGTGTCCAAAGTTCATGTTTGTACATCAAATAACAAGAGAGAGATTAGAACGGGAAAAAACACTTTTTGGTGAAAAACTAAACGAAGAAAATAGCGAAAAACCAATCAGCACTACTGCACCACGAATGGCTTGTGTTTTAAAAGTCATGTTTTTTTTACTACAATGCACTAATTTTCATAATTTCTTATCCCCCCAACTTGTAGGTTTGACTGTGTATTCTGGTATAAGACCAAAAAAATCCAGATTTTGAAGCTTCGACCCGATAAAGTAACCTTAAGCATGCGTTCGGTTCTTCCACTCCCGAAGAACCACACCGTCATCCGAAAATTGTCATGTAGACTTGACAGGCTTCAACTTATCGTGACCTGCAAACGTGGATTTCTTTGCGAACACTATGCTCGCAAGCCGTCATCGGTTAATTGTATTGCGGTAACGATAAAGTGCATGGAGATCGAAGGTATAATTGGCATTAAAATTGTTCGATAGTAAGAACGTCTTTAAATCTGTACACTGTCGTCGTTTATGTATGCCATAGTTCTTGGGGATGTCATATATAACCTAAGTATGTCAAATTCTCTCAACGTTTCAAAGCAATACTCCGCGAATCTGTCGCACCATGTCAACTATGCTCGAAAACATCTTCCAGACTAATACAAGCTTAACAATTTGCCAGAAAAACATGTTCTCCTTCCCATTCGAACTGATTACGGGGCGATGTGAGTAAACACAGTTATCATTTGTCTTAGAAAATCTGCTGGATTCGAAGAAAACCAGATTGGAAACCCTAGACAAAATCAATTAGGACTTTAGTACGGTTTTTCTTATTAAGGAAGCGCAGTTACTACCAGGAAGACCAAAGGATTAAATTTCGCTCATCTAATCAGAAAAATTAAATCGCAGATCGGATAAAATCATTTAATCGACAATTCGAATGGGTTTACTGTCGCTGTTCCGTTTCGTCGTATAGTGTAATCATGCTAAGCTTCGTGTCTTACTGCTAAGATACTGGCCAAGGCACGAAACCTCTGAATGCCATAAGTGATGCATGGATGAGATGTCTGGTGGCATCGGGCTCTGATCAGGGCCTGTGACCTCACGAGCATTTCCCCAGTTTGTCCTACATGTACGTTGAACAGTCGCTCATATCGTTCGATAATAAAACTAATCTATTTCCATCTGGTCGTTTCGGGAAGCTATTATATCTCGATTCATGTACATGTATCTAAATTCACCAGGTTTTCCAGCAAACGGCGTCGGGGTTAGATCTCTGGCGCTACGTCTCATAGATAAATGATAAAGATAGACGATAATGGTCAGTGATCAAGAGTTTATGTAAAGTTCATCATGTATCACTGACATCATTGAAAACTGTTAGACGTTTCCCCCTTGCAGGAAGCAATCTTTTGTTTTTATTATCTTTATTTCTTACAAATTCGTATTTGGTGCTGTCACACAAAATACGTTTTCCATTAATTGACGCAGAAATTCTTGTATGGACGACGGCTGAATATTGAATGTCGGATCTGACGCTTACTATGGAGAATTGTTTTTGGATAAAGAATATTGGTCAGTGATAAGGATTTTCTGTCTACTGGTCAGTGATAAGGATTTTCTGTCTACTGGTCAGTGATAAGGATTTTCTGTCTTCTGGTCAGTGATAAGGATTTTCTGTCTTCTGGTCAGTGATAAGGATTTTCTGTCTACTGGTCAGTGATAAGGATTTTCTGTCTTCTGGTCAGTGATAAGGATTTTCTGTCTACTGGTCAGTGATAAGGATTTTCTGTCTACTGGTCAGTGATAAGGATTTTCTGTCTACTGGTCAGTGATAAGGATTTTCTGTCTACTGGTCAGTGATAAGGATTTTCTGTCTTCTGGTCAGTGATAAGGATTTTCTGTCTACTGGTCAGTGATAAGGATTTTCTGTCTTCTGGTCAGTGATAAGGATTTTCTGTCTACTGGTCAGTGATAAGGATTTTCTGTCTTCTGGTCAGTGATAAGGATTTTCTGTCTACTGGTCAGTGATAAGGATTTTCTGTCTACTGGTCAGTGATAAGGATTTTCTGTCTACTGGTCAGTGATAAGGATTTTCTGTCTTCTGGTCAGTGATAAGGATTTTCTGTCTTCTGGTCAGTGATAAGGATTTTCTGTCTTCTGGTCAGTGATCTGGAATTTATGTATCGCTGTCTTCACTGACAACTGTTGACCGAAAGTCAAAGGTCTCGCTGACTGGGGCAAATGCCATACGCTTCAGACAACAAGAGCGTAAAATTACATTGGTTAAGATCACACTATCCGCAGGTGTATGTTTGTCTAACGTCTTTTCTGGCGATCAGATAAACGGCTGTTCATACCACTTTGCTAAAAAATATTGATCCTTGTTTGCTTTCAAGAAAAAGAGTAACAAATATATTCCGTGGGCTGAATATGTCAGATAGATGTACATCATACAAAAACAACAGCTTCAACGCACTCGCGATTTTTCAGAACATTCGATCTCTTTTAAACTATTCATATCGCGACCTAATAACAAAGTAGTGATATATATCCATTGGAATATCTTTTACAGGAAACCTTTTCCACCAAAATGAAGTCGAAAAGGTTGACGTTATATATTATAGTCATTGAAACTCTACTGTGCGAGAGGGGATGTAACAGAGTGACAGGAGTGTCAGACATGTGTGCTTAGGTGCGTCTTGTCATGGACGAAGTGGGGTCGAGTTATGTCATTTTCCACTTCGCATAAATTTGGATACAATGCTGCCAACATATCCGCCAGTTAGGTCGTATGTATTTTGTCAGATTGCGTCCTTCTGTGTTCTCGTTACATACAACATATTGTATCTTATTGCTTGCTATAAAACCCGAAAAGCTGCGCTTTCCTTCGCTTGTAGATCAAATGAGTTAGTTTAACATGCTAATACCACTGAAACGACCATAAGGAGATCAATGAATATATTTACACGATTAAATTAATCATTTAACATACTTCCAAAGATTAATCACCCCATTCCAAAATGCTATACACCAACAAAAATATAGCTTAAGTCAAGTTTGATATCGTGCCCAGCTACTCTTCGTACATAAGGTAGATATAATGTAAAATACAATTTACGATAGTGTGTAAACCATTCGTTCAAACGCAACGCCAACTCGCTATACGCCTTCACAGATGAGTGTGCAGCATGCTCTACCTCCATCTATGAGACGATACTTCAACATAAAAGTGGGACACCGAATGAAATTGAATGAATAAATGCAGACTGTGATATCAGAAATTTATCGACGTGACTTTGATAGATCCCCGTGGTTATCTCTCGGTCGGTTTCAGTAACCATAAGCACACTAAGTGTCTATCTCATTGAGAACACCCTGGGAATCTACGTGACTGGCAATCGCTTTCAATTGTTATAAGAGATATTCCGCATTGATGCGTGTGGAACTCCCAACCATATCTGGGAAACTGACCAGCTTAAATTGCACGGTCTGCAAAATCGAATTGACTCAATGGCTAGATCGATACCGATATGATGGTGCCAACAGACACGAGTGGTCATCCCATAGATCTGATCAGATAGACCATGCAATATCTGACCATATACGATATCTTACCTTTCACTCAACTATTGTTTCCCCTTCGCGAAAAGAACGCATTTGGCTTATTGATTATGGGAAGGAGGATGACCATATTGGGTTTTTGAACGACGATCCAACATCGAAGAAATATTTTCTTAACATTGACGTATTTCGGTGTGAAGAGTTATTGTTATTGTTATTGTTTCTAGCTATCGGATGCCTTTTCTATGTTACTCATATAGAGTCAGTGTCATTGCTACACTTATTATAGTCGACGATGTATTGGATGACGGCCAGTGACCCGCAGAGAAATTAACTGCACGTCACCGATACCAGAGAGAATACAGCAGATGTACTCTATACAATGACTTGGCATTGGAAAATCTAAAAGTCCACCTTCCCTCTGCTCCACAGCGATACCACGAAATCGGTAATTTATAGGACAGGGTATTAAATTAATCATTCATCCCGGGACGAAAAGAAAATGCGCTAGACAGTCATAACACCCACACATTTCCTTTCCTGGTAGAAATGCATTACACATGGAAACACAGCGGCATTAATAAGGCAGTCGTCCCAGAGATACAAGTCTCTATAGTTCAAAACGACAATGAAGAAAACGCAAGAACACTTGTATATAATCAAATGTAAGACGACACGGTTTAGTGGGAAGTGGTTCAAAATCAGAACTAAAAATAGTTACAACAGACGCTATACAAAAAGAGAAAAGAATAGGGTTTCGTAAGCAGGAGTACAAATGAAACTCCTAAACAGTGCTGAGTGATATTCGATATTTCATGCCAACAGTACTCTGCAGTCTCTAATGTAAGATGTTTAAATACGTTTGGAATGTCAGTTTTGCCAATTTGTATGGGAAGTTTGTCATTCTGTGCCAGTAGTATGGCAACCTCCCCACAGGCGCACTCCACTATGACCCAGCAACCAGTAGCGGAAGATGACCTTTACAACGTGGTTATGCCGTACAGGGGAAAATCTCATGCCCAATGGTTCAGTTTGAATCCGACCGAACAACTTCAGTTTTGCACATAAATGAACTGTTTTCCATATGCTCTGCCCATATACAACGGGAAAATAATCTCTAGATAATTCTTTTTAACGCTAGGTCAACAAAGGCATAATGCAGAATTGAAAAAAATAAAATCGGAATGTTCACGAAACATCGATTTTACTATATATGATATCACTTCCGGCGATGTGCTGCTCGAACGGGAATCGTGTCACAAAATCTGACTCGTGGCTGGGATATTATCATACCCCAGTGAGATGGTGGGCAGTAGAAGTGGAGGTACTGAGGTTGATATCCGGTGAACGGGATGGACGTTTTCGTGTTAGACAGGTTGGCGCACTACAATGGCGGTGCATTGAATCTCTCCGTAGAAGTCAGAACGCTAGTCCTGTCTGGCCAGGTGGCTGTTGCCATAGACGATGTGGGTTCGAGTCGCTAGAGATCGTGTAGGCAAGTCATTTCAAGATGTCTACATGAACATCCACAATAAAAGAATAAAAGCGTGGAGGAGATACAAATCATCGCAATGATCAGTTCTGTTCCATGTGGTGTGCTTAGATATGCACGAATAATATTGGCCTGTGGGGTCATTTGACTTCATGTAAGTACGCCGGCATCTTTATTCAACACCTATATATGTTGCGTTTAATATCAGGACCTGTCTTCGATTTCGTACTTACTTTCTTACGTGAACGAGTGATGTTCTCTTCTCGTGATTCATACAACTGCAACGGTGCTCACGGGCTCAGACGTCTTTCGGCGCAGATCTGCTCTCAACGTTAACCTCTCTGCTCTTTGAATAGGGTGTATCCTATCGGCGCAATTTACCAGAGAGAGTATAACGGAAAGATACGCATCTCTCGATTCCTGTGAAAAGCAGGACCATAACCACTTGCATGAACCATTGGAATTGAGAACTACGCGTATGGACGAATGGCGTCAAAGATATTGGACCGACGTCAGAAAATCGAATGACTTGCCTAAATTCAGTAGAGTTTAGCTCCGCTTAACCCTGGCTAGGGGCCATATGAACCCATGTAATTCGATATCCTCATGGTGCACATATGAACAGTCACAATCAAAGCGTGACTGAGATATATCATTCTCTAGATGACGACTTTACAACGAATATCATATGGATTAAGAATACTGATCAGCGATATGGATTTGATATTTTTGGAACATTATGATGTCTTGCCGGCATCATTGAAAACTGTTGACTGCTTCTCTCTCGCAGGAAACTAGCCTATGTTTATGTATACTATGATTGTCTTTTTGAATTTGATGCTAGTGCTGTTATATGGAATATGGAACAGGTCTTTGGATTATGGACGCGTATATTCTTCAATGGACGACGGCTGAATTATGAATGACGGACCAGACGCTTGTAATGTAATTGATTGTTTCGTGCTATGAGCTTAACGAAAAAAACGATTACTTAAAAACGCCCAAAGCTTTGCAGAGAAACTTTCTCAAAAAAAGAAGAAAAAAACATTCGGACCTGCGGTATAGGACTGCAGTCACAGGAGTTCAGTAGAATTTGCAATGGGAGGATGCAGTGAAACATTTTAGATTTGATGAAGCGTATAGTAAGAAACTTTCATGACCACTGTCGTTCTTACGGCGATACAAGTGAACGTACACATGAAGAACCGATACAGTCTGTGTCATTAATCCATTAGCATGTTTCATAATTCCAGTTTTCCATGCAATCTGTTATGATATGATCTTCCAAGCGAAGTTTACATGGATTCGTTCGTTCCTACTCAGGCATGTTTCCTCTTATTGAAGTTACATGTACAGTTCGGGATCACAAGCCTCCATCGGCCATACGGCTATATCCGGCAATAAAACAAGCCCTCCCCACTCTCTGGTCAATACTTTTACCCAGTTAGGCAGATAATTTGATCGCCGTGAGGAGCTGATGTGTTTGCAATCAGTCTATAAACCTCAAATGCCGATTGAATTTCTAAGTACTATTCGCATGGGTCACGTGATCGGCATGTATCGCGGCATACCGATCACGTGACCTGTACGAAGAAGATAGCGGTACTGGTGAAAATTCAATCGGCCGTTGATGTTTGAAGATTGATTGCAGATATATCAGCTCCTCATGACTATCGAACTGTTTGTCAAACTCTTTAAATATAATGGACAGAAAGTGGAAAGGGGTTGTTTTATTGCCGGATAGAGCCGTACGTTCTCTGGAGCCTTGTGGTTCTGGACTGTACATGTAAATTAAATATGAGGAAGCATGGCTGAGTAGGAACGTAAACTTGGTTATCATTTTCTACGATAGTTGAGCGATATCCACATTTCTTATACGCCACAGCTGGGAGTTTGAGCTGAAAGACACACAGGATTGACACATCTATCGCCTCAAGTGAGAGCAGATGCGGCCCCCGAAAGACGTTTTAGCGTTTCGTTTCCGTGTGAATGAGTTTCAAACCACCTGATTTAGGTGATAACTCTCTAAAATCTAACTCCCAAAAATTCCACTCCATAAATGGGGTTGACTTATCAGCCTATTCTCATACACTAGATTAGATCATTAAATAAATGGATTTCATCTTGTTCTTGGGATAAACCTGTCTAATAACATTGCATTAACACACATGTGTTGGTGATGCGCTTGTCAACAAGGTATCGGAATTCGGCCAGGAAATATCACTAAGTATATGGCGGACCTCTACACTGTTAAACACCAATTACTGGGGTATCAAATATGTGGTACCATATGCTGATTCATAATGCTTGGATACCAATCATTGCATGGTAACCGTTCGACACCAAAGTCGTCGACAAATTCGCTCAGTAGAAAATTCTTCACTAGTACAGACTGTCGAAACGGTAACATACTCAACAATGAGTCTCAAGAAATGGCTCATAATGCATTCCGTGCTGGACCGGATCTCTCAAGATCGACACAAATTTAATTATCATTCCAAGAGATAATTTCTCTGAAAAATTATTCCATGTAGTATGTGAACACATGGAAATAGTAAGGATCGTCCACTTCACGGGAAAGGACGCGACTGCGAGTGCTTAAACCCGGGTACTTCATAACCCAGAACCGGAACCTGTTCATCGAGAGCGGTACAAGATTTGTAATATCTGGAACCTGAATAAGGAGAACAAGTTAACTTCTGATATATTATGCTCACCATGCCTTTCATAAAATTCACAAGTTATCAACATTATATAAAACATCCGAAATTTGTCTGCGATCAAATGAACTAATTAATTACTGATTAACCTCTTCCTAGCATTTATTTTTTTTTTTTGAAGCTGAGCTATCTCATGTTCATATTTGGACAGCATGCATCGATAGATCCAGTAGGTTTTTCTGTATATGCCTACTTGTATAAGAATTCTTCAGGACGTCAGCTGGGACAGATTTACGAAGTTATCTGTCGGACGTGTTAAATATTTGGTCATCTAACATCACCTCGGATATAAATAAGTGGATATTTTACCATGCATACAGTATCCGATTATCTGCTTAACGCGGGTAGGGACTCATTCGAGGCCGAAGTATTATATTTATTGGAATATGAATGCCGATCGCCCCAACAAATGTAATGCAATTATCCAAACTGTTATTTGAACGACATTAGCATGGTTACGACATCAACGGTGGGAATATTTGCATCAAATCGTCTAGATGTAACATTCCAGATCATAGGACGAATACGTTAATGTTTTCAGTCTATATGGATTAAATTATATGCATCTTCCAGCTCCGCATCATCTGTTCTCGATCACACAGAATCACAAATACAAGCGTCACATTAACGTCATGTCTTGGTGTTCAAGTGAGCACAATCAAAGCGTGACTGAGATAAATCATTCTCCAAAAAAAGACATATTCATTTGGATAAAGAAAACGGGTCGCTAATAACGATTATACGTAAAGAACGCTACCCTGTCTTACTGTCTTCATTGAAGACTGTGGAACGCTACGCTCTGGAATGAAACCATCTTGAAATATTTTTATCTTCACTTTATGCATATTTGGAATTGATGCTAACTGTTGTAGGAACAAGGTATTTCAATTACTGACGCGGAAATTCGTTTGAGGACGACGGCTGAATATTGAAAGTCAAATCTGACGCTGTCAACATTCACCTGGCAGCCCTCGGCTATAGAAAATTCCCTTGCCGATAGTCAGTCGTATTCCTATGGAACTATTCGCCCTATCTGCCCTGGGGCGTACCGCAGCTGGGGTGGGGGTGGGGATGATCCCACCCCAATATTTTCGTATTTTTTATTCGTGCAATTTTCTTCGCATAAACTTCAATATAAATTAGTAAATATGGGATAAAATAAAGTTTTCTGCGCACTTGTGTCCGCAGAGAAACAAACATTTTGAAGAGGAAATTTGAAAACATCACTTTTCAGGTACCTTCACATGGTCGTCATTTTGAATTTACTCTGATCCTCTGCGGGTTAAGCACATATAGCTCAAAATGACTCCAAAATGGTCTCCAATCGGGCATAAAATAAATTTACAATACCACGAGCAGCTTTACGGCAAAACCGAAGCGGTCAAATGTTCAATGATACAGTCAAGACATTATGATCTTTCGATCGCGTATCGCTAGCATCTAGGGTAAATGAGGCATTATCTGATGGTGCCTGTCCCGGCGGTAAACAGGAGACCGTTTCTCTGGAAGTTAAGAAGTACTGAGTTGCTACAGTCAAGAGTGTCTGTCAATGACCCCAGGAAAATCAAATTCCTCATTCGCCTCTTACAAATGTTACAACCGGAAGTTTCAAGGAACCGCAACATTGGCATTTTGGTTGGAATATTTCCATTTGAGAAACATATTTATTTTATTAGTAGTTATTACAAATTCGAATGATTGGACAATATAAAATAATTGACCAAGTCTGACATAATTCAGCGAATGTCCTGTTTTAGTATGTATACATGAATGGTGCCTATACGTACGTATGCTCAGTGCTCTTTCACTTTACCGAACCTTGGCACGAACCATGGCGTGATGCCTGTATGCTGAATGTGTTCCAGTTCAAATTCCCGTGCGTTGCTATGTAACTTAACGTGAGGTCATCGGGAACTCTGGGTTACAACATTTGCAAGGGGCGAATGCCAATGTGTGTTATCATTGTTACCCCTCGGCAAAATTTGGCTGTATTGAGCAAATGGCCAAAATCCTATTTACTATGACTGAACGTGGCCTATTTTTCAAGGTAAAACTGTGTTCAAAGTAGATTTAATATTTTTAGCACAATACCTCTTGAACGATTATAGTCAAGATCCCCAAATGAATACCACACATGCAACTAGGGAAGTACATTGGCCTATCTAAGATGACTGACGTTGAGCTATTTTCTCACTGTCAAATAATATATTAATCGTAGATTCAAAGCTGTTAGCACATCTCTTGAATCTTAGAGATAGCCTCCCAAAGCCACACTGCAGATGCATATGCTCATTGACCAAAGTCTTATTTAACATGACTGACCATATCCTATTTTCATGGCGGAATTATATGGTAATGCCGTTAGCAAAGTGTATGTTATTATTTAGAGCTAGCTCTTTTAGATTTACACCACAGTTGATACAACCCTAATGGGGTTGACCGACCTTGAATTTTTTTCTAAGAACAAAAGTAAGTTGGTCTACCTGCCATTATACGTATACCAATAAATGAACAATACGTGATCTTCCCTAACTTAAGCCACACATGCACCTGAACCGCAATAGCCGAGTCACTATCGGATACACTATAAATATTTGATTACACAAATTGATTGTTTATGTGTCCTGATATTTAGTAGACACACAATACGTTTATGTTTACTGTGTACCCCCTCGATTTATTAAAATTGGTAGATTTAGATCTCAATCAGCATCGTTTTACCGATATCCTCCATTTAGTACAGGTTAGGTGGCATATGGCAATGAGGGCCGTGTGATGGCAATGGTGACGTCCCTCATCTGATTTCAGACAATCAAATAATTTAATCCTGTATCGAATTCGTAGAAGAAGTACAACATATTGTTTGCCTTAGATCGTTGTTGGCGGTAAGCTCATATGATTTCATCATGTTATCCCATCATCATACAGCGCTCTCTCCGGTGCCAAAAACCCGTATTGTGGGGCCAGGATCGACCGCGCTGAGTTTCATACCTGAGATAGACGCAGCAAGTACCGTAGGATGTAGATTGGAGATGACTCGCTATTCCATAGCTCTTATACCTCTAAGCAAGACTCTTTAAATTTTAACGGCCGTTGGCCACCACCATCCATACGGCACCATCTCACTCCAAATTGGAGTAATTCGGTAATGGCGGACATTGTCCATAAACGCTATGAGCATTGGAACCTTGTTCGCGGAGCTTTGTCTCAATGAATCGTGAAGGACAGATTCTTCACAGCTATTGCCATCATCATATTCCGCTGAGCCAAGGGGTGCCTGTGCTCAGGTGGAGGCTTGACAGAGACGTTCTCGCAGATCAAAGGTGTGGTGGCAGGTCAGATATGTACGGTTGAGTCAGAAAGGTCGGGTCATTCATATTTTGTCATGTTTTTAAGATAATACAATCTGCCGGCATGCACTGGATGAGACAAAATGCGTTGCCAGACGGCGTGACTGGCTTGGCGCTTCAAATCTTGGCTCAACGTTTTCGCCTGAGGGCTTAAAATTCAACTAATTATCACCACATCGCCAGATCATGGACATTTGCTGGTACGTGATAAAATAGGAGCTAAGGATTGGGTAACTGTAAGTGGGGATCACGATTGCATGGTCAACCAGCCCTGACTGGCATTCGGAACCTGGCGCATTAACGAAGTCGCCTTCAATATAATGTGAGTATAGTAAACACCTATCAAATATCGGAAATTGTGAAGGAAGTTTGGCGTACTGACGAAGGTCTTCAGCTGAGAACGGAAGTCAGGTTGTTGATAGTGCTCCTTATATATCCCTCTGGCCATGACTTCTATGTTCATCAATTGGTTACACACAACTTTACTATGGCCCATTCTTCGTGTAGAAAACTAGATCGTCAAGGTTCCCAGCGATCAGTTATATAACATTCTTGAGTTCTGCTAAAAGACTTTGTACTATCATACTATCAAGGCTCTTGTCGATAATATGTCAAGATTCCTCGGGGAAATTTAAGTTGATAACTTTTTTGCCTTATCCTACACTCCAGAACGCTGGCGCAGACAAGTAGCATATACGGACCCAATCGAGGCATGCCAATCACATTCGACACACTCTTCTGATCAACGCCGTCCAATATCGCAACTTCATTATTTGGATATTGATCAATTTCTTTTTTCGTGAAAAAATGTATTAACAAAATGTGAAGTAAAAATGAGCAAACAAATAAACCCTTACCCTGTACCTTATCGTACATCACTACAGCTTCGATCGCTGTCTATCATCCTTGTCAGCAAGGTTTCGAAATTCGGCCAGGAAATCTCACCAAGTATGGCCGAACTTAGAGAACAACAGTTACGGCCAGGAAATCTCACCAAGTATGGCCGAACTTAGAGAACAACAGTTACTGGGCTATCAAATATGTGGTACCATATGTTGATTCATAATGCTTGGATACCAATCATTGCATGGTAACCGTTCGACACCAAAGTCGTCCAATTTCAGTTGTCCAGTAGACAATTCGCTCAGTTGAAACTTCTCCACAGACTGTCGAAACGGCAATTTTTCTACAATGAGTCGCAAGGAATCGCCCATAATACATTTCGTGCTGGACCGGATCTCTTAGGTTTATTTGGACGACACAAATTTATGTAGTATTCCAAGAGATAGCTGCCCTGAAAAATATTCCATGTAGTATGTGAACACATAAAGGACGCGAGATGAAATCTGGGGTCTTCATAACCCAGAACCGGAACCTGTCCATCGAGAGCGGAACGAGAATTGTAATATCTGGACCCTGAATAAGGAGAACAAGTTAACTTCTGATATATTATACTCACCATGCCTTTCATAAAATTCACAAGCTATCAACATTATATAAAACATCCGATATATGTTCTAAGAACCCACAATTCGAAACCGGTCAGGCTTATAAATAAGTTTCCAGTCCAAGACATACTCCACATGAGTTTTGTTTTCCGTACCATACCAGCTAGGGTACTTATAGGCTATCTGGGATGGCTCCAGGTTTATCGAAGTAACGTTTGCATATCTCTCTTCTAATTAATTACCGATTCACTTCTTCCTATTTCTTCATTATTTGGATATTGATCAATTTCTTTTTTCGTCCATAAAATGTGAAGTGAAAATAAGCAAAAAAATAAACTCTTACCTGTACCTTATCTTCACTACAGTTTCGATTGCGGGCTATCACCCTTTCAGAGTATTGTAACAGAGGTCTGTTACGGTAAATAATTGAAAGGCGAAGTCACTCGTAGAACTTGATGCACGTTTATAGACAATTAACAGTTAAACATAGAAACACACAGGAACAAATATACTAAATCGGAACTCCGGATAATTTAGGTTGGGATTCCAAAACTATAAATCACAATGTCCGTAGATTTGGATATCCATAAAGCTGCCTATTCCTGATTGAACTTGGACTTATATACAGAATGTGATGTAAAGGTGTCGTAACTAACAACAAATTAATACAAGTTGAGACAGAGCAATAAATAAACATAGAACAAGTGAACATACAGTACATAGTGAAACATGCTAAAAATCACAGCCTATTCAGATGTAATTAAGGATATAAGGATTAAGGATTAAACATGCAGTCAAATTCTCTGAAATAAAACTATAAGAATACAATGCTCTGGCACGTTATGAAATATTTTACACCGAAGACATACACAAAAATCACAGGATAAAGTTATTGAATATAAGCTAATGAATTAATAATGACAGAAAATAAATTAGTCAATAAACTCTGTGACAATTACCCCCCTGTCCCGGTGAAAATGATGCCTCCTGGCATGAACATGGAATAAATCAGGAAAATAAGGGGGTGTTTTTTTTCAACTGTAGTTGTGGACACAATTTCAATACTGAACTATATTAAAACAATAAGAATCATCAATTTCAAAACTGACTACTTGAACTAAACACGCGAATACGGGTATGTGTGGGTTAGCTCAGCATATAAAAAAGAAAGCCACTCGAAGATTATAAGTGCGAGTGTCTGGGGGAAAAGATTCTTTCTGGATCAAAGTGGACATCGGATGGCTTAATGACGGAATGTTGAGTTTTCGACCGGCAAGATCAGTTAAGTGCAGGTTACCAGTTTTACCGTAACCGTTGCAAATAAATGTTCTAAGTTCGCTAATGGGCTCATCTATCCTATAGACTGAGGTGCCCATGAGTCCTTCTATATCTGGAGACCTGATTTGTTCAAATGGAAGCATCTTCACCCGAACGAAGTCTGGAAATCTGTCTTGGGAGTGTGTCGTGGTCATCGCATTACAGATTATTTTCGGTAGTCGGGGACCTGTAATATACCGCTCATAGTTCGCGATATAAAATAAAGCATGCGAATCCAGGTTTCGATGCAGGACCCATGTATTGTGATTATTACTGAGCCCTTTCCATTTGATGAGAAATGCTTCATGGTTGTCACGAGTTATTTTTCGTTTGATGACCTTCTCTGTTACTTTCTGGAGAGCGTCTGATTCAGTCTTTGAGACTGGTGAACAGGAAGTCGCCGTGTATGTTGAGTGATTTTCATTTACGGCTACAACTTCAGGTTCGGAGGTAAACGCTTCGTTTTTCACTGTAGGAATGTTGACAGACTGAACGGTTTCGCTACTTGTAATATCAGCATTCTTGTTCATAATGAAATGGGTCACGCGCTCTTGATCTCGTCGACGTTGTGCCGGTGATTTCTGCACGCTGGATTGTAAAGTTTGGCCATGTTCTGGTACTTGGGTTTGGGTCAATGTTTGTGTCTCCACATTGGCACATGAAGGCGTCGTCTGCAAGCCCGCGTCCGTTACCTCAGTCGGTGACGTCATAGTGGCTGTCGTATTCAATGAGGCTGTTTCTGTTTGAGTTTCATAATCAGCGAATGCTCGACCAATGCTGCTAGCTGCAACAGGAACACAACCCTGTGTGGCATAACCATGTTCCTTGGTCTTACGCTGCAGAAAATTGTTCATGCGCTCTCTGTCTCGTCGAAGTTGACAGTTGGACTTTTGCCACTTTGGCCTGAGATTAAATTCTGGTCCATCCATCTTGTGCCACTTGAGAGTAAGGTTTATCTCATTCTCGTCGTTTTGGAAGTCCCAGGTTAGCTTAAGCTCGTTGACCCCAAGCTGTTGAAGTACAGGAAGCAGGTATTCCGGGATAACGGAAGTGGTCATCTTCACAATCTGATGGGGAATAACTAGTGTTGGTAGAGCTGCTTGTTGACAAGAGGCCGGGATCTTGGATTCTCTCACCACGTGTAACAGAGTTCTGTTACGGTAAATGATGTGAAGGCGAAGCCAGTCGTAGAACTTGAAGCACGTTTATAGACAATTCACAGTTAAACATAGAAACACACAGGAACAAATATACTAAATCGGAACTCCGGATAATTTAGGTTGGGATTCCAAAACTATAAATCACAATGTCCGTAGATTTGGATATCCATAAAACTCTCTATTCCTGGTTGAACTTGGACTTATATACAGAATGTGACGTAAAGGTGTCGTAACTAACAACATATTAATACAAGTTTAGACTGAGCAATAAATATATCAAGAACAAGTGAACATACAATACATAGTGAAACATGCTAGAAATCACAGCCTATTCAGAGGTAATTAAGGCCTTAAGGATTAAGGATAAACATGTAGTCAAATTCTCTGAAATAAAACTTTAAGAATACAATGCTTTGACACGTTAAGAAATATTTTACTCCAAAGATATACTAAAAATCACAGATTAAAGTTATTGAATATATTAATCATAAAAAATAAATTAGTCAATGAACTCTGTGACAATTACCCCCCTGTCCCGGGAAAATATGCCTCCTGGCATAGAAATAAATCAGGAAAATAAAGGATTTTTTTTTTGTCAACTGTAGTTGTAAACAAAATTTCATTACAGACAATAATAAATATACGAGTAGTTTGACTTAGCTCAGCAAATAAAAAAGAAACCCACTTGTAGGTTATAGGTACGGGTATCTGGGGGAAAATATTCCTTGTGGATCAAAGTGGACATCGGATGACTTAATGACGGAATGTTCAGTTTTCGGCCGGCAAGATCAGTTAAGTGAAGGTTACCAGTTTTGCCGTAACCATTGCAAATAAATGTTCTGAGTTCGCTATTGGGCTCATCTGTCCTACAGACTGAGGTGCCCATGAGTCCTTCGATGTCTGGTGAGCTAATCTGTTCAAATGGGATCATCTTCACCCGAACGAAGTCTGGAAAATTGTCTCGAGGCTTTGATGTGGTCATTGCATTACAGGTTGTTTTCGGCAGTCGGGGGCCTGGAATATACCGCTCATAGTTCACGATATACGATAAAGCGTCCGAATCCAGGTTTTGATGCAGGACCCACGTATTGCGGTTATTACTGAGCCCTTTCCATTTGATGAGAAATGCTTCATGGTTGTCACGTGTTATTCTTCGTTTGATGACCTTCTCTGTTACTTTCTGGATAGCGTCTGATTCAGTCTTTGAGACTGGAGAGCAAGAAGACGCCGTGGCTGTTGAATGATTTTCATTCAGGGCTGCAATTTCAGGTTCGGAGGTAAACGCTTCGTTTTTAACTGTAGAAATGTTGACAGACTGAACGGTTTCGCTACTTGTAATATCAGCATTCTTGTTCGTAATGAAATGGGTCATGCGCTCCTGATCTCGTCGACGTTGTGCGGGTGATTTCTGCACGCTGGGTTTTAAAGTTTGGCCATGTTCAGATACTTGAGTTTGGGTCAATGTTTGTGTCTCCACACTGGCACATAAAGGCGTCGTCTGCAAGCCCGCGTCCGTTACCTCAGTCGGTGACGTCATAGTGGCTGTCGTATTCAATGAGGCTGTTTCCGTTTGAGTTTCATAATCAGCGAATGCTCGACCAATGCTGCTAGGTGCAGCAGAAACACAAACCTTTGTGGCATCACCATGTTCCTTGGTCTTACGCTGCAGGAAACTATTCATTCGGTCTCTGTCTCGTCGAAGTTGACAGCTGGACTTTTGCCACTTTGGTCGGAGATTAAAAACTGGTCCATCCATCTTGTGCCACTTGAGAGTAAGGTTTATCTCATTCTTGTCGTTTTGGAGGTCCCAGGTTAGCTTAAGCTCGTTGACCCCAAGTACAGGGAGCAGGTATTCCGGGATAACGGAAGTGGTCATCTTCACAATCTGATGGGGAAAAGCTAGTGTTGGTAGGGCTGCTTGTTGACAAGAGGCCGGGATCTTGGATTCTCTCACCACGTGTAACAGAGGTCTGTTACGGTAAATAATTGAAAGGCGAAAAGGCGAAGTCACTCGTAGAACTTGATGCACGTTTATAGACAATTAACAGTTAAACATAGAAACACACAGGAACAAATATACTAAATCGGAATTCCGGATAATTTAGGTTGGGATTCCAAAACTATAAATCACAATGTCCGTAGATTTGGATATCCATAAAACTCCCTATTCCTGGTTGAACTTGGACTTATATACAGAATGTGACGTAAAGGTGTCGTAACTAACAACATATTAATACAAGTTTAGACTGAGCAATAAATATATCAAGAACAAGTGAACATACAATACATAGTGAAACATGCTAGAAATCACAGCCTATTCAGAGGTAATTAAGGCCTTAAGGATTAAGGATTAAACATGCAGTCAAATTCTCTGAAATAAAACTGTAAGAATACAATGCTCTGACACGTTATGAAATATTTTACTCCGAAGATATACTAAAACCCACAGGTTAAAGTTATTGAATATAAGCTAATGAATTAATAATGACAAAAAATAAATTAGTCAATGAACTCTGTGACATTTACAACGTTTGGGCGGACGGACGAAATGAAGGACATACGGACACACGTGGCTGGGTACAAGAAGTGCTATGTGAGATTTTATTGATTTATCTCTCCCGATGAAATGTGAATTATCAAACTAGAATTATGACTTTGTCTAGTCGCTTCTGTCAATGTCATCATTCCTAGTTCCATAAAATCGTACCTGTGACGTTTGCCACAGTTGCCACAATTTGCTCTTTCATCGTTGGCTCTAAAAATACCTGGTTTCGAACAGGCAGTATGACTTTTCTGTATGCTAGGAGTTATGTCACTTGCTCGCTCTTGATTTAAGCCAAAGATGCAGTCAGGGCAAAGGGTAAAGCCAACAGCTGCGTCGTTATAAATTACCAGACAAACATGGTTGATGTATGCTGGAAAGGACACAACAGCCAAGTGGTATGGCACCATGCGTTTCTTTCTTAATATCTCTAGTTCGATAAACTTATGATTATAGTGATATAGAAGCACACCGAGTTGCATTATCGAACCGTTATTTGTACATATAAGTGTTTCAATAGCTGAAACCGGTACCAATAATTGGACCTCAAAAGATAGTATATATCTTGATGACATCCGAGTTAATTTGGGACTACACAGTGGATGAATCGGTTAATAATGATACATTCTTTAATGTTTTGAATCGAATTAGTTATCAGACTCATAACCAGAAAATGGAATCTGGATACATGTTTACTATAGACGGCTATACATTTTTAAGCTTACACGTGGAGACAGATTGTCATGGTCTCGTTAGTCAACATATAATCATTTTGACCTCTTTGACCTCTTTGACATTTCAACCTAATACATTGGGATCTATCAGGAACGTCAAATTGTCAGAGAAGTAACGACCAGTATTTTATGTAGTATGCTCACTAATTCCCTTGCTTGAGTATTTCTCGATAAATGTATTCAATAAATTTGCAGAATACTATTGAGTATATAATAACAATATTTATAAGTGCCCACAATATCAAACTAGACTGCGTGGCCCAATCAACCTGTCTGCTGGACATTTCTTTTTATTAAACCATCATTCTGTAAGTCGTTATAGATTTATTTGTTGGCAGCCTCTAATCGAGCTGTCGTTGAATAACGCACTCGTGGTGTCTTGACTTTATCAAGCAAGGCGTGGAGGAAAAAGATAGAATGATTCGGTGGAATGGGCCTAATCATTTATATACCTAGATGTATCGATCTCGCTCCAGACCATAAACCCGATGGACCATTACGGTGATTACTGGCCGTAATCGAGGTGGATACGTCCCGGAAACAAGGGTAGGCGAGCGCTAGATAACCGTGAAAGTATTGTGGGTCTCCAATGAACGGACAGTTAATGGTAAAAGGTTACATGTTTATTATGTTTGTCCTCGAATATTCAACTCAGGGCAAAGAACATACCGTCGGGAATTTAGTGGTCTGATGCAGACCTTATATGCACCGTTATAAATCATCCCTTTCCCGTGAACCGCAACGATATGTTCAATTCTTTGTCATTGATAAACCCTGGTGTTAAGTTAGTTTCCATGTCTCGTTGGTAAGTAGCTGTGAAAAACTGACGGCACTTAAAACTCAGGCAGGGGAAACGATTAAGGCCCTTGTGAATCCGTGAGTTATAATAACGCTATCTCAACAGACCTCTTTACACAAAAGTAACATTTCGAGCGGAAGTCATTCAGCAGCCAATGCCAGATATTCCGCAGTAAATGAGAAAACAAAATCGAATAATAATCAATGGACTCCCTTCTGCTTTGTCTAATGTAAACACAAGACGTCCACAATGACATGTTTACTCTATGCCAATACTTTTCTCTTCATCTTTTGTTTGTAAATCAAAGCATTTGTTCCAATTCAACGATGAAGCCTCATAAACATTATATTTAGTTTAAAATTGGATACATACACCATTAAACTATCTTCACAATACGGAGAGCGAGAAATAAATGTAGTTACTCTGCAATCGATAAGACCTGGATAATTGTCGAGGAAAGTTTGGGAGATAATAAGAAAAGATATTACGTGCTGATATTTTGTGTCAACTACTGTGTGACACTGCTGAATTAAACGCAATATTAAAAGGGTGATGGAAAACGATGGCGGAGTACTGGCAAGAAGTCCTGTGACCCCATTGACAAATATACTGACTTCATATTTCTAAAAACATCACAAGAACCAGAAGTGATCCCTGTGATGAATTGTATCTCAGTCACGCTATTACTGTAGAGGTTCATGTGGACATCTTGAATGGCATGACGGCACGGCCTCTATCACCGGCTTGAGCGGTATTAAACACAATTATTTCAGAGCGATGATGTATTAGCCCTATCAAGTCATCTGTTGGGAAATGATGAACTATGTGACCGCCGGATAATTACAATGGTTCAAACGAGGGAGTATTTATACTCAAGGTGATAGCAAAATGTCAAATGTCGGGTGCTAGCTCAGAAACGGAGTTAAGAATTATATATTTTAGGGAATGAATAATTTAACCGTCAGTGGAATCGGACATACTGAGAATACATAAGAATACTGATCAGCGATACGGATTTGATATTTTTGGAACATCATGACGTCTTGTCGGCATCATTGAAAACTGTTGATCGCTTCTCTCTTACAGGAAACTAGCCTATGTTTATACTACGATTGTCTTTTTGAATTTGGTGCTAATACTGCTATATGGAATATGGAATAGGTACTTGGATTATGGAGGCAGATATTCTTGAACCCTACCTGGCCGGGGGGGGGGGGCACTTTCCGTATCTCCGAAACGACAAAAAATTGAGAGCTGAAACTCCGTGACTTTTTAGATTATCACATTGGGGTCATTTTGAGCCTATTTGCATGACCCCTCAAGCAAAGAATCATGGGTAAATTCAAATGGCGCTCATGTGGGGTACCAGAAAAGTGATGTTTTCGTCATATTTCTTCAAATTTTTTGCTTTTCTGTATGGAAAACTGGGTAAAACCTATTTTATTTCATATCAGATTATTATTAACTAATTTATCATGCAGTTTTTGCGAGGAAAAAACAAAAATAAAAAATTAGGAAATTCTGACCGGAAAATCGTCCAAAAATGCTCTTTTTGAAAATGATGTCACAGTGACGTCATCATGGCGGCCACCTTGGATTTTTTTTTTACATTTTCTTGTAGAGCTTGACTCAAAGATATAGTGTGGTAAGTTTCAGCCCTCTAGCCTTAGCGATAGCGAAAATATGTAGGGGAGGCACTTTCCGCCTCCCCCCCCCCAGGCTGCGGTACACCCCAAATCGCCCAGGCGAGATAGGGTTAATGGAAGACGGCTGAATTATAAATACCGACCAAACGCTTGTAATCGAACACATAACATCTGTGAACCATGGATTTATTCCCTAAATGTCTTGAGTTATCTTGATACGATGAAGTATTGACGGGCATCTGTCTGTCCTTTCACTGAATAAGTCCAATATTGCATATGGACCAGCCGCCATATAGAATGTTACCCAGTGGTTGAACAGAAATCATGGGTTAGACTAATCCAGTTCACGGCCACTTCTCATATCGCAATGACCTTCAGTGTTCATCACCATACCAGTCCTTCATATAGGGACGAATATTAAACTGGATTGTTGTTGCAGGAATTCCTCCTTTTTTGTATCTAAATTTGGTGGTTTAACCAAGTGTTTTGTAAATGTGCATATCATATATGTATTCTGTCCCCAATATTATACAACAATAGCAGCTGTTTTGTACATCTTCTAGGAATACAACAACACACAGAGATGCCATTCTCACTTGATTCGAAACCTCCCTGTCACTGATAACGTTAGAGTCATGCTTTCCGTGAAGTTATCTCATGGATTCTAGTAGTCAAGCGCATCAGCTGACTTGGCAGCCAATTCATCTTCATAGCACTGTTGCCAAACTAGGGACATTTCACCGCCACGATATGGGGTATAATACAGCTCGTTACCGAGGCCTGTGTGGAATGAAACAAGGTTAATTTTACAAAGAAAATAAACAGAATCCCCTGGAGTAGTCCATTTGCAACTGGCGGATGGCAGAAGCAAATGAAAAGTATTTTGAGCCTTCTGTCACAATAATTTAGTGGGCTCTCGTGTACAAAGCCGGATCGGCTATTGCTTCAGTTACTCACGAATGTGGACACACTGGTATTTGTAGATACAGACTGTGGCTAAACTGTACATATGCTTATAGCTCTGGAAATCTGTGAGGAAAGTGTCTGTCCAACTGCAAGCTTATAACAAATATACAAATATCTAGAATATAATTTAGATTAGAAGAATTGTTCCACATGAGGCATGCAATCAGATGCCATAAGAATAACCTAAACTTTGCAGATTCTAATCGACAAAGCGTTGCAAGTATTATGAGATACTATCGTAGCATACGGGACCTGTTAATCTGGAGGTTAATACGCATTTATTACGGTGAACTTGGAACGATGTAAGTGAACCCGATAAACCAATCAATTAAACAATGATTGCTTGAATTTGCGGATACAAAAGGTCTGACGTTAATGTGGTTGCGTCTGGCACGAGAAGAAGTTATAGGAAGCATAAAATGAACATTTTTGTATCAGGGTTCCATTATACGATAAAAGAGTTATAGTCTGTGCAGTCTTCGAATCGCTCACTGGACGCCTCGCTCCACTTTCGTATATGCTGAAACTGGCTTATCTCAATATAATTTATTAAACCGTCTGTGTGTGCTTGTGTGCTTGTTGGTGTCGTACAACCACAGTTTTAGTCAAACGATCATGAAACTTCGTCGACACAGTATTGGAATCACTGAGGGTAACCTAAAGGAAAACAAATCCAGAAGCCATCTAACGCCCATTGGGTAACTCGAAGAATATGAAGTAATAAAAAGGCCGCTTTGTCCAATGTGAAAATGCTGAAACATCTTGTAGTCCTGCCCTTGGGAAACGTGTCTCAAAATTGTTAACAGATGGATGCATACAACTTTGGAGGGTGAAGATGAGCCCATGTCTATGGATATAAGATATTTTCCGATGCAGTGGATTTTAGCCTGTAAATACTCTGAGGACTAGGTGGGCGAGATGGTTAGGCAACAGGTTGCAAACTATCCAGATCTACGAAGAACAAAGGCAAATTGAGTCAGAATTGTATCCGATGCCGGCACCTAGGCAAAGGAATTCAATAGAGATTACCGGAAAGAGGGTTGACTGAGGTATGCCAAAACGTCGGTGGAATGGTGGATACAGATGTCCCTCTCTCTATTTTGGTACCCTTTGTCGACAGTAGCTCAAAGGTCGGATGACATTATATAAATTCAGTAAATATTTAACACACATGGAAGATGCCTATACAAATGATAATCCATATCGGATATGACTTATACATGCTGAACTTTATCAGTCATTATAACGGACGTTGGTAGAATGGCGGATACAAATATCCCCTCCCTCCATCTTAGTACCCTTTGTCGATAGTAGATCAAATGTCGGATGACATTGTATAAATTCAGTAAATTTCTAACACACATGGAAGTTGCCTACAAATGATAATCCATATCGGATATGACTTCTACAAATTGCCGTTCTTTATCAGTCATTATAAAGGACTCATTTATAATTATAGTTTTGTTTTACATGTACACATATGAAATAAGAAATAATATTTGAATAAGAAAGTGGATATTCTCTGTTCGCAAGCTAATTAATTTCTGCAGTGTGCACGCTCACATCTGCTCTTTTCTCGCCCGATGGACAGGTTTCACCTCAGTATCTTGTAACGGCACAACATGGTAAATTATAATAATACATAAGGCAGGTGACTCCGATTGCGGTTAAAGTTTCATATCGTGTTCGGTGTTTCGGTCAGAATATTGTTACCATCTTCGCGAAATATGACTTAAGTGAGCTAAAAAGACCCACAAATGGTACCATTTTTAACTGTAGTCGAAATGGCTTGTAATATATCATCATGGACGTCTATCGTTAATAGCTCTCCATCTCTAAAAGATACAGCAATGCGAGATAATAACAGGATATTGGGTGCATAGACATGCGAGAAGCAATGGATACATTCCAATACTCCGGAAGTATCTACATCCTTCTGTCCAAATATTGGATACGGTCTCCTACGCAAACTGCGTTCCACCGGCTTCATACTCCAAACTTGATCAACCCAGAGAATAAATTGATCAGGCTCCTTTAATCCCTGGAGCAATCACTGAAGAAAGCCTAAAGGTATGGTTTGTGTACAGCTTGTCAGCTTCCCCAGGGATGGGTCAGAATCTCTGCAATATTTGCTAGACGTTCTATCCAATTTACTTTATTGACAATTGCAGTACCTTAACGGCCCACATATGGTAAGGATACGGGGAATTAACGGTTACTCTGTCTATCTTGGCCTCCCAGAATAGTAGGCCATTAATTACGGATAGAGCGGAGAAATAGCTGTGTATGCCACCCATACTAATTCGCTATTTGTATTTCATCGCATTTTGTTCGTCGCAATGGCTGTTCTACACGCATTTCACGGCTCGAAACTGAGTTAATTTGTCAACGTCAGATTTTTCCGAGGAAGTCATGGTACCTGACTGATCAGCTGTGAATGTCCTACTGAATCCGACTATTTTCAGTGTCGTCCAACCGTATACACCTCGACTATCCGACTATCTTCACTGTGTCGTCCAACCGTATACACCTCGACTCGTAACTCTGATGACAACAACATGTTGATTGCATCGTTATAGGCCATCATGCTAATTTACAATTCTCACATACTTGGCATCGATACTGATGGTTGCGACAGATAAACTCTATATGATCGTTATAAGCCTAATACAAAGAAATGGACCAACAATTTTTCTTTCCATCAACTGAACCAATACGGCGAATATGATAAGACTTGGACAATTTAGGCATAACAGAATGGACCAAAACCTCAAACTTTCTTCGATTAAAGACATTCCCAGTTTGATCACCAAAGACACATTACCCTACCACCTGTTTTCTCATGCAATGGGAATATCTCTCTTTCAGGATGCAGCGTGGTATTCTGTTCAGATTCGAACAAACTGACCGTCCCTGGTATCCCATTTATTCTGTAATATTGTAGCAATGACCACTGGTCAGACCAGCAACACCGAACTCCTTTCACCAATAGGAATGCAGATACGATGAGCTTTGAACTACGCCCTTCGAATAATGACCACTGCTGGCTAATGAATGTCAGACGTGACAGTTGCTGATTGGATATAAGAATAGGCACATCTGCTATAGATACTGATTGGATATAAGAATAGACACATCTGCTATAGATATGTGCCGATATGTATACAATTGGGTTTGGAAAATACAACATATTTCAATTGAAATTTTCCATATCTTTTTAATCTTCGAATATATATCCAAAATTCATTTGTTATCGTGGCAATATCCCGCGTACTTGTGAAATGGATTGAATTAGCGAGCTGTTCTCAACTGGACTCGGTAGCTCGGTTGGTAGAGCAGTGGGACGGTATCCCTTAAGCCGTGAGTTCGATTCTCACCCGAGCCAGTAATTTTTGGCAGGGTGTTTCACAATGTAGGAATATAATTATATTATAATGTCTCTCTGCCTAGTGAAAAACAAATGGTGAACCCGTGGCATGATGATGGACGATCGAACGTAACGCAGACTTCTCATACCTCTCATTTATGTACTGTGTAGAAGTCAGTTCTGTTTCGTGAATACATTTGACATAACGAAATCTTTAGAATCAAGAATGGTATCCGTAAGTCCAGCCAGTGTATCGAGAAACTGCCGTTATCACTGCCATGTACATTTGAGGAATGTTAGTGAAACGAGAAATTATAAAATCTTTCTTTAAGGAGTCGTATCATCTATCCGACTTGAACACATAAAAATTAAACCGCGTACCAGGTATAAACGGATGTGATGAAAATAAATGACTGTACAATACTTTTGCGACCGAAGGTGAAAGTAAAGAACAATAAATATCTGTCTTGGTTCGACAACATGATTAGCAGTTTACAAAAGGGAGACCAGGAAGAAGTTTAACAGACCAAAACAACGTTAACAAATATTTCTCTTATCAGCATGGTATGGTTAAAGTCCGATTCACGTTTACAAATCTTGTTACTTTGTTGGGATGATCTTAATAAATTTGTTGACAAAAACCTTCCAAGTAGATGCAGTCTATATTGGTTACCGTCCAAGTAGATGCAGACTATATTGGTTACCGTCCAAGTAGATGCAGTCTATATTGGTTACCGTCCAAGTAGATGGTCTATATTGGTTACCGTCCAAGTAGATGCAGTCTATATTGGTTACCGTCCAAGTAGATGCAGTCTATATTGGTTACCGTCCAAGTAGATGCAGTCTATATTGGTTACCGTCCAAGTAGATGCAGTCTATATTGGTTACCGTCCAAGTAGATGCAGTCTATACTGGTTACCTTCCAAGTAGATGCAGTCTATATTGGTTACCGTCCAAGTAGATGCAGTCTATATTGGTTACCGTCCAAGTAGATGCAGTCTATATTGGTTTTACCAAATATTTTTACTCTGTAAACCACAACGTTATGCTAGGTAAACTTATGGCACAGTCTCGGTCACAATGGTTGGTACATTGAGCTGACATTAATCTATGCAAATTCCGGGAAAGGTGAATGTTAATGAAAAGCAATTTCTTTTCCAAAAAACGATCGATGGAAATCGTTTCGAATTTAATAATTGCTTGTAACCACATTGTAGTCAGTCTATCTTCCTTGGTATGTTGCTTTTTCACGTCTATCGACACTTACTGGCCCAAAGCGCCGCGGTGTGCTACTCATCAGGTTTCGTTGCGAAAAAATAGGGCTATTGTCATTTTTTTAGAAACGCAACTTCCAATTGCTTCAATTGCCTCTCGCAAGGTTACATGGACTTGATATCTAAGGACCACGGATGATGGATTATGGTTTTCAAATAATGGATTACCAACATCAACCAACGCCCAACATCAACCAACTTTGCTATTTGAGTTTACGGTTATCAACATGATACCTGATATCAACAACAACTTGCTGAAGCTGCCAGACAATGTCAATAAGGGGCCCACGCCAGACGTCTACGGCGACGATGTTGGGTTAAACTGAACTTATGTACACGTCCTCGGTACTCACATCCTCTTTTTACCAGGGTCTGTGGCGTTGTAAGGCTGTCCGGGAGTCAGTTTCGTGAAAACCAAGTTATAAGCTCAGATCCCAATCAATTTTTATATTAAGGGTTACAAAAGCTTGCGGCAACCATACCATAGCGTTTTACGTCAAGTGACGTCCAAGGCAGAAATCCAGTATACCAAGGAGCATTAAATGGCGATGTGGTCGCAAACATTTTTAATTCCAAAATAGTTACCAGCTTAACTTTCTCAAGGTAAAATATTGCTACTAATTCGCATAGACGTTCTCAGTTATTTGCATAGCTTAATCATAGTTCATCCAAAACGATACACTATTCCAAATACATTTACAGATGGATCGTCGACCAAAGCTCAAAAAGCGGGCAATACTTCGGAGATTCACAAATCATCGAAGAAATACTCAATAATCAGTCTGATTCGCCAGAATTTCAGTGTTCTTTATCAATGCACCAACCATTTTGGCCGAGACTTTGTTAAATATCAGAGAAAGTAGTTTTAATAGAATTTAGACCACACTCCATATCTGTTTATCAGGAGTTCCACGAGGTTTATGACCATCAAAGCGTATCCTAATGATCTACTCACAAGTTTACAACACAGCTCGATTTCAATGTACACCGAAGACTCCAAATTCTACGAGCAAGTGTATTGACGTTTGTAAATATTAACTGGAAACTAAATGTTGAATAATTTGAAGTGCAAAGCTTCAAAACAAAGCTCATTGTTGTGGATTTTGATTATATTTGAAACAATATTGTGAACAATTTATATACATTGTCTAGCTGGCAGCTGGTCGGTGATTTCAGCATGTTGTTGTTGCTGATAGCAGGTTATCTTCTCCAAAGAGAGACATGAAGGTGTCAACCGTAAACACTAACGACTGAGTTGGTTGATATTTGGAGATTTTATCAAGCGTTCGTGTAATGCTTCCAAATCGCTAAAATCTGTTTTATCTTTGTACAATTCTTTAGTTCGTAGTCGGCTAAAATATTATTCTCCAATATAGTCACCTAATGCGAAATATTATACAGACAACACTTAACGGGTACGTTTTAACTATGTATATTTAAAAGTAAAATTCATTATTCCCAATATTCTCACTTTGAAAATGCAATCATTCCCTTAAGCAGCGCCGTGTATTTTTAGACTTCGCATTTTTACAAGTTCTTATTTATTAACTATCTTTTCTATACACCAGTGAGACGATTTTGAAATCTACAACCCTTTTTAGCTCTTTTCAAATGTTCGGAAGTTTTATATATTCCCGTGAGTTAACATGACTACAATAACATGTTTTAATGCAACATGCTTGGATTTATTTAATCACATATGGTGAATTTTGCCAATGTGTTATCAAATTCAATAGAATCTCTATCGTTTCTGTTTTAATATGATTTTTATATTAATTTATATGTTAGCATTTTTGCTTTAGGCACCGTTTCCAATTATCGTTCGCGAATGAATCGTTTATTTCGTCAAATTTTCTCGAAGTCGCGATTTTCCAAGGCGCGAGGGATTGGTTTTTTTTCTTCAAAATAAACGATTCATTCGCGATCGCTGTTCGAATGGGTTTTTTTTTCTGTTGGCAATCGTTTTTCAATCGAGAAAATTCTCGCGAATAAAAAGCGATATCGCGATTCAATCGCTTTTTAATCGAGAAAATATAAACGATTGAAAAAAAAACGATTGAGGATTATAGCCGAAAGTAGTACGCCATTGGTTCAGCCTGACTGACCCGCATACACGTTCGAGCTTCTAACACTTCAGTCAGACTATATAAAGTCCGATCATTTTTTCTTCTTCCTTTTCCATTCTTTGCCTAGTGTAAAACTATAGCGTGTTTCTGTACAGTTGGCGGTTATATAGATACGATGGGGATACTGAAAGAAATTGAAAAAAAATATCTATATATATACATAGGAATAATGGTTATGCATATAATTATAACTTCATATTTACATATATTTTGTACGGGACACAGGCCCGGATATGGTCAGATTGGGTCATTTGCACTTGCAATTTCGTCTATTATTTTGGGTATTTCTGTGTTTTAAAGCTGGTATTATTCCAGATTTCTTGTGTAGTATTTTTCGTGAACGTTTTTGGCATCTGTGCGGGCTGAAATTTTGAGTTGATTCATCAGATTTTCACTGTACGCGTGGTTTTTTGTCCTACGATCACCATTTTCCTTGTGTAGATAGATGGCGCTGTATTGAATATAACATTGTCATACGGGGCTTTTGAGTCTTCGCAAGCACTTAATTATTAATATATAGCGCGGGCTATTTGTAAAATTTTTCACGACTGGTTAATCCAGTAAGAGATGAAATTATATAATATTCAGTTGGTTTTTGGCTTGAGCTTCCCTTTGGAATCATTCATAGTTCATTTATCAAAATATAAAATTAAAATAAAAAGTATTGTACATATGCGAATCCAACCGTTATATGCGATTCAATCAAAAAGATATGTATTTGATATAAATATGAAATCACTGCCGCGAATATTCTTATAATAAATAAAATTAACTTGATGGTGATTTTTTGAACTTATTCACATCTCAATAGTTTAAAAACTGTACCAAAACATGAATGGATACCCTTTCCTAATGTATGTTTTACTATAACAAAATATACATATTTAATTACACTATTTTTCACCTTAATTAACCTAGAAATTCTCGGCTGGAGGGCTAAGCTGTTCTGGGTTATCGCCATGCGCCCATTCACACCTCTATCAAGCCTGTGCCGTAATCATTCTGATAATGCAATCAACGAACTCAAATCCACTTATGACCTGTACCCGGTATTTACAAAACAAGATATTGTGACTATCATCCTGTATCATTAATACATTGTCGACTCACACGATTATTGAATAAACATGTAATTTTGTCATTTACGCTTCGCCAGAGTAAATCTGAGCGCGAACGTCACAGGAAGCATGGTACAGGAATATGAAAAGATATTTCCAGCATACGCCCTACTTCGGCTTGTAGGAGACTATAGATCGTGAATCATATATATTATTCGGTTATCTTACGCATTTATACAGTATAGTATAGTAATATAGGTTTTTCCATCGACAAATCCGCAATCAACATTACATGTAGTTCCCAGTTCGCGGATAGAGCGGCGTACGACGGCAACACGGCCTATGTGTCAAATATCACTCCGCCTCACGATTCTCTCGCGCCTTGAAAAAAACGATTCTCTCGCGATTGAAGATTCGCGATCAAGAACGGATCGCGCATGGGCAAACGATTCAAAAACGATATCGCGAGAGAATGGTTTTTTCCAGAAAAGGTTCAATCGTTTTTTCTCATTTTTTTTTCTCGATATCCTCGCGACTGATTCGCGATTGATCGTTTTTCAATCGAGAAAATTGAAGAAAAATCGCGACTGAAGAAAAAACGATTAATGGAAACGATCCCTTATGCCACTTTGTATATATATACGTATTGCTCGTTATTTGTACTGGGATTTGTTTGACCGTTGATCATTTGAATACATAACTGAATAAATGCAAAAAAATGACATACAAACAAAGACATTCTTGTTTGAGAATTTCATTATGGCTACCACATGATACAATATTGAAACTGAACACATTGGTTTCCCATAATGAGTCACATCATTTTCCGCTTGGTTTTCGATCTTCGATGGCTCTTGACCTCCCGGATTTTGGCTTCAACATCGACAGGCTTCTTCTTTTGACCATTGACATTTTTGAATGAATATGCTTCTTGATGCCATCATCGCATACTTATGGTATATCCAAAGTTTGACGTCAGCCCATAGTATGAAATTAAGTGTCAAGGAAGGTTAACCGATGGATGGACAGACAAATGAAAAATTAACCCTTGCGACGACGGGCGTATAACTACCCATCTTATGCCGTATATTGACAATGTGTTGTCGCAGGCGTACAATAACTTCAGGCACGTCGCAAGAGATATGGTTTGGGTAAATTGGCTTAAGTAATTATATTAGATAACCTCTACTTGACCTGGCTGCCGTTCAATGTCATCTCATATTGACCATCAGTCCATGCGCCTCAATGGTCAAACGGGGGCCCTGGCGCACTAGATGTAATACAGAACCCATACTTATCTACAGGCGAATACCATTAGGCTTTGAGGCCTGGATAGGACTCTCTCTGAAGCCTTGCATGGAGGTATCTACTGTAGGTGACCGGGAATCGCCATTTAGCCGATCGAATAATCACAAATACATTTCATTGACCAAGCACAAATGTCTCCATATTCGCGATCCCCTGATAAATATAGTTCATTGCCATTGGGTCCAAGGGGCAAGCAATGCAGGAGCTCTGTCATCCATGTGGGGATGAACGGGCGGCAGAACTGGTCCAAGGATATACAGCGCCTTGGAGCCGCAGCTAATGTTTGTGGTTGAGTTTAAAATGTCATTACTCAACGCCAAATGGCAATATGTCAATATATCCAGCGTAATCCTGCGCGATCGTGTGTTCCCTCACAATGGCCAAACATTCCAAAGTAACTTACCCCCGAGCTCAATTTCATGAGTTTGCGAAAATCAATATCACAAACACGGAAATCAAGAACGATGGACTTCATTAGGCACAAAACCATTCAATTTATCACTTCAATCCAAAATATCCCGAATTGGATATGGAATTCCTGGCCCTCTTAGAGCTCGACATTCCATATAAACCACGTCCTGACCGAGCACTATCAAATTTTAGCATGTCAAATGTGCTTTATGGCCTCATTGCAAAAGAGTTAGCCGCGCCATTTCCTTTTAAATTAAAGCGCAGTAAACGATGTGACGGCAACGCATATATAGCTAACAGAAAATCGAATTTTGCAACAGCCTTGTTTGTAGTATTTTTAGCCTATTGCACTAGTTGGAAATACCGCCAATACGTAACCACTGTCCTCATATTGTATATCCCAAACGTGTAAGAGTTTAGCTTTTACGTAAACCATTCTAGCCAGTTCCAGTATTATGACGGGTAGAACTGTTGCTCAACCACGACATCACTAACTCTGCACCCAAATAGTTTGTATGCTGATGTGTTTGGCTTTCATGCCGCAGACATTGGTGGTTAATTTGGTTTCTATCTCTTTTATGGAGATAAATGACCACTTGATGAAACCTAGTATTTGTTATGGTATCTGCTTTATTGGTTTTATGGCACGTTAAGGCGAAACATGCAACAGTCAGCCCCACACACCCCGCAGCAATGAGACGCCGATTGCAGAACGAAAACCAATTCACGCTATCGGAGCCGTCCTTTATCGGTCCCCTAATGCACGCAGTGTTTCTATCCATTCGTCTCTCATACAAGACTAATTTCTCAGAGAAAGTAATGAAATCACACTCCGCATTTAATCCCTAATTTCAGCTCGAGCAAAATGCAAATACCTCCTTTGCGTTATCTAAGACGGTAACGATCGGAACAGGTCATTCCTGGGGGCTACAGACATAAAAACCATTATACATGTATGGACCAGGATAGGCTATATATAAGCTGACTATTGCCACTATAAGATTGAGGTACATATCTATTTCTTCGGCTGGTATCTTAAATCTCTCAATCAACTCCATCTGGACAAGTCTGTCACCGTCGCAACTGCTCCTGAAGCATTCGGGCAAGAATCCAGTAACAAACCCCTTTTTATATAGTCTTTACTCCCACACAAAATTTAAATCTCCACGAACTATTTCAGAAAAGTGTGTGTAACTTTTCCTTTCCTAAATGCACAGCGCTTTAGAGCTTTTATATAAGAGTATATCACGAATCTTGTCCACGGATGTTAGCTCATATTAAGATAAGATCCATGGCTAACTTGTATTTCTCAGTTAGAAAAACTAATGGCATATCGTGCATCTAAATTTAAATCATGCATCTAAATTTAATTAAATTTCCTCTCATTCAGTTCGGTGATATAGCTCGACTTATAATATTTATATGTCAATAGCAGAATAGAAGAATGTTTAACACAATATTATGGAGAAAGGCTAGCCTAGCCAAACTTTAGCCAAGTTACCGATCTGGCATGGATTGAGGATACTTTTTCTTTAATATATAGCCATAGTTTTAGTTGAAATGCTACCCTATAAATAACTTGTTTCACCCTAAATAAATGTTTTATAAGTATAGACATATCTTCACGCCAAAGTGGAAGTGTAGCACCAGAGAACAAATGTTGATCCGCATGCTGGTCCCTTTCTTGAAATACAAATGTAAAAAAAAAGCTATGTTGTGCTACAAGATAACTATTACTACAAAGCATGATTTTAAAAAAATGAAATACGCTTCGATCTGAGGATGTTGCGAAGAAGCCCCATCAAATGATATCATCCAAATTCTGATAGATAAAACATCAAAAGACATTTTATTCAGATCTAATATGACGGCATTCCACTCATTTGATTGAATACACGTAGGATGATATATTATTGAGAAGGGCAATATGTGGGATTTGAATTCTTCATATGTTATCAATTACATGTGTGCGTCCAAGCAATGGCTTTCAGAGAAAGTTAACGCTTTTTCTTAGTTAAACACATCTCATTTTATTGATTATGGCCTTGGACATTAACGGTTTCTATAGGACGTGTGTGGCATCAATAGCATTCTAGCCGGCGGTATAGCAATTTAGCCGTTGGACGACAATGTGTTACACCCCATGGACACTAGGGGCATTGTTTATCAGAATAACATTTGTCCAAGCCATTATGGTCATAATAAATAGGATGATCTCATTCCACTCTCATTGGGTAATTTGCATTTTATCAACCGTGCCGTAATATTACACGACGTGGCCATCTATCAATCCATTATAGATGCTTTATAGATGGCGGGTCGATAAGCAACTACACCAAAAGGGCGTGAGGGGAATGGCTGTGCTTAACGACCGGCTAGCTCCAGCGATAGCATCGCTTATAGATATCTAAAACGATCTAAATTAATCATCTCTGTGATTCAAACCATCTGAGAAAGTAAATATTTGGATTTAGAGCTGCATGTATTGTCCGATTCTGCATAATAGCTGTGCTGACTGATAATCATGGACGCTTTAGTGATATAATGATACAATGTATGTATAATGTATAACCTGGCTTTTTCAGGAAAGATATATACGTTATCAGTATACATACATTTGTTATCTTTTTCATTTTTGGTGATTAGTGAACGTTCGACGCGTTGAAATTTGATTAGTGGGAAAGATCGGTCAAGTAACATCATTTTGAACTGCTGCGAAAATATGTGTACTTGTCTCCTAGTAAGGATTTGATGGCTGTTATTCTACCAACCTGGGGAATGTGCACAATATAATGAGAAAGTGGTCATATGGAATCGTTTTCCATCTTTTATCTTAAAATTATCAAAATTAAAAGCAACTCTTTAATATTATAGCTACGAATCAAGAATCAATTTCCTGCGTGTATCAGGACTATTGACATTGACCATTGACCATTGAAGTCATTGCTCATCATTTATCCGGCTTAACAGAATATTCAGCGTGATAGCAAAAATCTTGGGAAAACTCCCACGGCCAACTCAAAATATCGCCAAAACACTCTTACAAGCTTTGCATAAACGCGCTGTACATGTCCTTTGGGAATGGGTTTACACTTCAAGTTTGATATCTAAAACATTTTCGACAGTGAACATCAAAGCTAACGATCACTTGCGGACATCATTATATTGAGTGCAATACGAAATCCGAAAAAAGAAGTTTTGATCATGAACTCCAACATTTTGTTCGGACGACCAAAGTTTACTGAATATCGTATTTGATAATTCAAGTATTTACTATTGGTTCGGATATTAATATATCGAAGATCAGTAATAGTTGAAATTGGAGTGCTCTTCAGCTATCAGTGAAGTAGAAACAAGACATTTGAAGCGTTAACTGCACTGCTCAGTGACTGATCAGTGGAGTCCTTCAAACAGTACCAATTAGCTGTCTTACTTCTGACGTTATAATACTGCTCAGTTGCGGGTGAAGTACATACCATGTATTCAGTAGCCAGTCGTCGTGTTATAAAGATTATCCGCGTAAAAAAATATAGCTGGCATAATAGAGAACGGCAAGCTAGTTTCCTACAAGAGAGAAGCTTTCATCAGTTTTAAATGATACCGCCAAGACATCATACAATCCGTATCACTGACAAGCATTCTTCTTTCCAAATTAATTTCCAGGACGTTTCCTGTGATATATTGATCTCAACCAAGTTTCATATGTGACTGTTCATACGTATCAAACATAATTCGCGGCTTTGCGACTCCTAATCCGTTTGACCATTGTACATGTATGATAGCATTAACATCTTATATTTGTATCGTGTTCAATAGAAATCATCATTAGCGTCCCATCCCGGCTAAGTGGTATTGTACACCAGTTACGAATCGTAGCGCCATCTTGTACGATGCGATCGTATTTTGCTATCAATGTGTAATATTTATCGCCCAATCTGCGAGCTATGCTTGTCGATCAAATCTCTGCATTAATGCTTTCTGACGGTGGAAATCGTCAAATTTTTCACAGCATATAGCAAAAGCTACTACGCGGGGTATGTATACGCCAAACGCGGATTCCACTAGAATATTACTGTCCAGAAAGGGATAGTTTAGATGTCGAAATTGTATTCATCTATCTTGTCGTGAAGTCGACGAGAGGGAAGGCACGCATCATATTTATAGATATATAAATGCAGTTTTGGTATTTCAATGCGAATGTTCGGATTTATGGACGCGAAAATTCTTCAATGGACGACGGGTGAATATTGATTGACGGACTAGACGCTTGTATTGCAATACCTTTTTAGGCGGCAAACATTGTGTTTGTTGCATACAAGCCTCTATAGCTAGTCCGTCAAATAATAAAGAATTTCCATTTCCGCTCCCATAATGCAATGATCTAATTCAAATAACAACATTAGCGTCCAATATGAAAGAAATAACAATCAGTGTATATATACATAAAGAGTTTCCTGCCCGAGAGTAGAGGTCAGCAGAGTTCTTTGATGCTAGCAAGGCAGCATTATGTTCCGCAAACACCAAATCCGTCTCGCTGGTTTGACTGTGTCTGTCCATATGAACACCATTTGGATCTTGAAATACACGAGTTCATACGGTCCTTAATCCAGGGATAAGCGGAATTCGAAACGTCACGCCATAGATCTTGCACGCTACGCTCATATTTTTCTATTAGCATGCCATATGCATAGCTAAATTTGATCAAATTTGAGTGGAGGTAATGATGTAATAATGTTTTGTGACCTTGATTGAAATAGTCACATATTACACAGTATGTAGCGAAAGCTACTAGGCGAGATATGTACACGCCCTATGCAGGTGCCACTCGAATACTACTGTCAGACAATATCCGTTTCATTTTTATAGTGATTTAAGTCTAAATATGGTGTGCCGTTAGGGCTATGTGTAGTTTATTTCAGATTCATCGAAGGTGGTTATAAATCGTTTGCTGTATCATTTATATATCGATTATCCAGGCGAGGAGATTGCCTATATCGCGTTTGTTCAATGAGATGGCACGGGCTCTGAAGCTTTTTCAAAATGTCTGCATATAGTGGCATTCATAAGAGAGCATGATATAGGTTCACAAAACGGGTGCCTAATTAGTATCCACTGGAATACCTAGTTGCTGTTGATATGTTGTGTTGCCAAATGTCACGTAGATATTATCAGTGAGAAATTCAAGCAACTCTATAAAAAGAAACACCCCACGAATGATATCCCTTGTATGTAGTAGAGGTAAGGAACGCTTATGGTTTTCTTGAACACCGATATTATTAATGATCTAAGACGGTCAATAAGGTCCTGATGAGAGATTGTAGTATAGAGAGTCGAACGATCCCATGTGTATACATATCTGTATGGTATATGTCCTTTCTCAGCAAATTCTTCCGTGAGACATTTTGGGTATTTCTCTCAATGTGATGGATCTTCTGAAAAGGTGCAGCCAGTATAGACTCCTCTTTTCCTCGCTTCGATCACTTAATCAGTAGCTGTTTTAGTGCAGGTCCCTCAACCAAGAGTGTTTGGGGTCTTGTATTAAAATATACCAAGGTTACCAATCACAATACTATGATATACTGAATAGATCAAGAACGGTTGGTCACCATCACCTAATCATCAGCATGTAAAAAGGAGGTCAAGTGACATCCCCATCTCTGAAGTTGAATCACAGTGATTAATTTTATAACTGCGGTCATATGTACCTAGTCATATATTACATCATGATTGGATGAGCGGAAAGATGGAAAACATTAGTTGGTGAATATGCCGCTCAGTCTGATCATGTTTCAAACAGCTCTATCTGTACTTGTGTCAGACTGTTTCAATCTTTATGGGATGCTGTGAATAATAACAAACTTCAGGAGTTCAAAAAAACTTAGGCTATACTCATCTGAACAGCCAGAAACGTTTCGATCAAACCATGATCAGGCGACGTAGATTAACTCACGAACATTTACTAAAAAAAGAGTCAGTCTCAAGGTGTATTCCATGACATGAAGATCTCACGGTGAAACATATCCTCATCGAATGCATAGATATTAAGATTGTAAGAGATGCTTTTTATCGAGCGACTACTTTGGAAGATCTTTTTAGTCGGGTGAGGGAGGATTGCATCGTGGGTTATTTGAGAGAAGTCGGTTTGTTACATAAGTTTTAATATGTGTATGTTTTAATGCGTTGGTTTACTAAGTTATTAGCTTGAGTACTTAGAATTATGTTTGATCGTCGCTATATAGTTCAAGTTCAAGTTAAGTTTATTGTATAAAACGCCTCAATGAGGCCGTATACAAGGGAGATAACAAACGATGTCAACTACAACAATCTATATACATTACAACACTGGGAATGGTATTGCATTATAATACTGGATATGGCAGCACTGGTGAACTGAAGGAATGAACACTGCGGCATAGAGCCGACAATAATTGTCACACGACATGATTATTGCAGTATATATACTGAAATTAGTACAGAATAAAATTGATATCAGATACCTAGCTAAATAATATATAGCCCTCGCGAGCATGAGGGCCACAGGTCGGCCCCAGTCACCTCCAGCGAGGGCCTTAGATAATTCCATCACGAATCACCCACCTCTGTAACTGCCGTACATCCAATCTCCATCCCCTCCCGCGCACCATCCCAAAATCCCGAGCGCCACTGTGAAACAGTAACGAATATATCGCCGTCTGAACTTTCCAGTCGACAACTTCCACTCTACACGCGCCATGTTCAATTGCAAACGGCTGAAATATTGCTGAACGCGACATTAAGCCTTAAATCTCCCTCTTCCTATTTCAAACGGATTTCAAAATAATGCTATCAAAGAAAGAGGGAAAACGTTAGAAATGAAAGATTGGCTCTGTTGCCGATTCTGAATGTGTTACTTCAACACTTTTTTTCTCATGGAACTATCAGAGCTCAAACTCATATATGTTTAACAGGCAAGCAAGTGTTAACCCTATCTGGTCTGGGCTTTTTAGGACGTATCGCCTGGGGGTGGGGGTCGAAATACTCCCCCCTCCCCCAATTATTTTTCTTACCCCTTGAGCTAGGGGGCTGAAACTTACCACACTATACCCTTGAGTCAAGCTCTACCAGAAAATGTGAAAAAATCCAAGATAGCATTTTTTGGTCGATTTTTCGTCGGATTTTTCGATTTTCTCCACAAAAACTGCATGATAAATTAGTAAATATTAATGTGATGTGAAATAAAATAGTGTTTGCCCACTTTGTATCGCGAAAAGGCAGAAATTTTGAAGAAATATGACAAAACATCACTTTTCTGGTACCCTACGTGGACGCCATTTTGAATTTACCCATGATCCTCTGCTCGGGGGGTTATGCAGATAGGCTCAAAATGAACCCAATATGATAAATTATAAAGTCGAGGAGTTTGAGCTCTCCATTTTTTGTGGTTCCGGAGATAGCGCAGAAAGTTTGGTAGGGGGCCATTTCTGCTTCCACCCAGGTCAGGTAGGGTTAAAGAGGAGACAAACCCAGAAGGGCAATTACAATATTCAGAGCAGTTAACATTTGCATTTGTTTCATTCTGTAAATAACTTCGTTATACCAATTAACGCGACTTTCGCAGACCTTCATACTGCCGGAATTGGTTCGACAAGGTTAATCGCACCAACTTTCAAGTTTGTCAAGTCAAAGATGCCAAATTAATCCCCGGTTCTTGTGCAGTGACAAAACCGGCGATGTTCAAATGCTTTATTTTCAAATTGCGTAATCAATAATAAATGTAGTGTAGCATCAGCATTAGAATTCATCCCAGTGGAGTGTTTGTCCGGGAGGCTGTGCTCGGATTGTATTCCAGCACGTTGATTATCGGGGTTATAATAACCCGCAAAGCAGAGAAGAAATATATTGGCGCAGTCGTTACGCCCCGTACATCTTTATAACGGACCTAATTTCCGTATCGTCTAGGGAAATATTTTCGAAGATCTATTAACGTGAGTTACTGGTTTAGCGTCGATAGATCTTATAGAGGTTAACGGTGTTAAACGCATTCTTGTACATTGACACCTCAACAAATTGAACAAGTTCCGCTTCATTGTGGAATTATTAACCTTCTAGGCCATAGGGAATCGCAGCCATGGACCTATCAGAATTGCTTTACACGATTCGATCAAAGTCGCCTCTTCACAGATAATTTATTAAATTTCTAGATTTAGAATATATGGCGTGGAAGTAGAAGCTAACTGCCTAACTGAATCTGCCTGGCAGTTTTGATCAAAGGCTATGCTTCACCTGGATTTTATTAAATTGTAAGATTGGGAAAGCCGTCGATCTCAATTTTAATGACACGAGTCTAAGAACATCCAATGAAACCTTCTTTGAAGACGCTTCGAGTATCTCCAGATTTGGAGCAAGATGCTCCTCGCAACTGGCAGCTCATCAACCAGCCTCCACTCGGATAGTATTTGCTCCTTTATTCTAGCCACAGATGTAGACATACCCAGTAAGTTGCCTGCAGAGCGAACGATCCAGCCTGATTCAACGACAACTACTGCTCTAATAGCATTACAATTTTGACATTTGACATTAATGATTATTGTACACCCAGACACATTATTATGTATTCTACATATGGAGCATGCTTCTCTCGCCTTGTCTCGGGTACCCGGCGTTCTGACCTAAAAGTATACTTGTGATTAGTAGGTTGAACTATGCTCGTGGATGGTCGACACAAATATTTACAATTGCAATCAAATTATATCAATCACTAAAATATTTATATGAAAATTTGAACAATTACCTTCGAAATATTGAGGTGCTCTACTACTCTCTTCCAACGAATGATACAGCAACAACGTAGTATCAGTAGTGATAAGGAGGGAGGGAAGGAATTTGGCTTAATGTCACACTCAAGTTTGTTTCACTCATATGGTGACAGTCAGTTTGGTTGGTGGGGGAAGCCGGAGTACCCGGAGAGAACCACCGCCCTTCGGCAAGTAACTGACAAACTTTCACACATGGACCAGCTGGGCGCGAACCCGTGCCAGTTCAGCGGTATGAGGCTAGCGGTCACCAGCGAAGCGCCTTAGACCACTAGTGATAAGTAGCATGTATCGGCCTGTGGTGTCTCATATGACTTGTACAATTACGCCGTCATGTTTCCGTCACTATCGAATATTGTTGCTTCCTTAAACAATTAATGTGTGGAATGGATAACGAAAGATTTGAAAAGACAACAAATCTGGGAAATAGTTAATATCACATGGATATGAAGTAGCATACGCAAACATACGCTGACAACTGAAAACTGCTGCATCTTTGTATTAGTTTGAATATTTGTAGTCAATAGAATAATATATTGTCACTTTTCAAAGTTGGCCAAGATATCCCGGGTTTGTGCAGGCTTATTGTGACACTATGGACGTAACACTATCTGGATAAGCTTAATTCAAGTTAGATAGTGTTTCCATTAATCGTTTTTCCATCCGCGACTATAGATTTTCTCTATATTTTTTAAACACTTGATCCTGAGCCAATGCCAGAATATCGAGAGAAAAATTATTTTATAAAGCGATATTCCCTCACGATTTCATTTTCAATCGTTTATGTGTACACTATCCACCCGTGTCTGTGTGAGATTAATCATAAGGCAAAGTTTTCTCTGGGGCTTCACGGAATTTTCAGGCGGAATTATACATGGTTCGGGGAATTAGGCATGTTTCGGGCAATTATACATGGCTCGGGCAATTTTTGTTCATGTTTGTCGATATACTGAAAACTGTAGTTAAGTTTTAATGACAATAATGATGCATACGTCAGCGGAGAAAAGATGTTGCATATGAATTGTATGAAATAATCGGGTGATAGCCTCAATGTGTTTTCGGTTGTTAATTCATCGAATGAAAAACGATTGAATCGTATTTCAGCAATGAGGATATTCTCCACTGAAAACTTATTGCAAGTCGAAGGAAAAAGATTCGCACGGAGCAATCTCGATTCAATCTTTTATCTCAAGAATATAAAAAAGTTTCCTTCGCATCTTTGAAAATGTCCATTCGTAAAATGTCGGCGATAAAACATAAGACTATATTCGGAGGCTAAGTGAATATCTGATCAATAAACACCTGGATACGAGCTTGGCTGGATATATCGTACTATAGTATATATCATATTATCGAGTAGTCTTCCAAATTGCCGTATTTCATTTCATCTTCGTTATCCTCAAGAGTCAGCGTTTTTATTATCAACTGCCTGTCTAGAAATTCCCACGATGTCCAATGTTTATTTGGAGAAAGTCATTGCCATGAAGGGTTTCCAAAACAAAACGCATAAATCAGAATTAAGAAGGTCATTTGACAAACCACATAATAAATATGGGGTTTATTTTCAGGTACCAAGGGAATGAAGAACATGTTAGAACAAGATTCAGCCGGATGACGGTCGGACTGGTAATGGTGCAATTGTAAATTATGATTGTGGATATAACTACATAGTTGATGTAATGAATGGCATGCCTTGATTCAACCCGCCTGTAAATCATTCAAAAGCAGAATAACCACAAAATAGTACAAAGACAATCTTATTGGCTATATTTTGGACAGTAGCTGTTCCAAAGTTTGTGAGAGTAGGTAGACATTATTATTAAAAACTGAATTTCCGAAAAGCATTTCCGCAGACAATTGACTTAGTATATACAATGAAAATATACATGTAACAAATTCGAGCGCTATATGCATGTATACGTACTGGGGTGCTCATTTAGAATATGCCGATGGCTAAAGTTGGATATATAATACGGTGTCCCTAATATCCAGAAACATTTTGCTAGAAACCAGCCTTATTCCACCGATCTTTTATTGGAGTGTTGTTAATCTATATAATCTAATAACCGCCTATTCAATATTGCAATAAAGATTTTTATAATCCTATTACTAACAGCTTTAATTCAGTTAGTTCTTGGCTTCAATTATGTGGTGGATCCATTATCGTAATATGGTAGGAATAGCCATGTGCATCAAAGACATAAAATAGCCAATACTGTGCCCCTGGGCTCTCTTTACATGTACACGCAACCTTCATCAGCTATAACAGCGCCACCTACGCCGTATTCATTTAAATAAGAAGCTTTTAATGTCAAGAATCTCTCATGACGTTCTGGGAGGGACATGGTTGAAATAAGCTAATCCTGTTCTCAGATATGGGTTGCATTTCGGTAGAGCTGGCAACAGCGAGGAAACGAACATTGTTACATTAACACAGTAAGAGCCTTTTGTAATAATTCTGCCCAGATTTGCTATCTCCATGTTGCTATCAGCAAAGGAATTCTACATGACAGAGTGGACTAATACGACAAATGTGTTTCTTTCATCCTCTTATATGATGAAAGTTGATATGATAAATGTAGCATTACAACACATATAAGGGAAGTGGGAAGAGGTGCCGACATACTGACTGCGTCACATGACTCCACAGAATAGTCTTCTGATTAACCTATTCTAAAGCACATATCAAGAATCTAACGATTCGTGATATGTGTTGTATCTCAGGTACGCTTTTATTGTACCTGTTCATGTGGCAACTTGGATGATATGACCACACGGCCCCTAGCACCGGCATAAGCGGTATGTATAACCTACATTTGGGACTGAGCTTTCCGACAACAAACTCCAACAGCGTTTGATCACAGCTATGTTCCAGCAGGTCACCCACAGATTAATGCAGCAGATTGGCAAAAGTATTGATTTTACAAAGACTGGATGAACTTTGAAATTACCTTTCAGATAATCTGTGCAATGAACGTATCTGCCATGTACATCGACAAACACAAATATATCTAATAACCTAGCTCGTCTCGAGGAATGTTCGACAAATATAGAACTACTATTTAGCAGAAGTGACAAGAAATACAGCTCATTTCAACCAGACAATTGTACGTTGTTATCCATCTACATCACTAAATCAAAAGGTACCCTGTAATCACTACGCGATCTATATCAACAGCCTATCTGGAAATTCCCACTATGTCCAATGTTTATTTGGGGACAGTCATTGCTATTATGGGTTTCCAAAACAAAACGCATAAATCAGACGGTCATTTGAGAAACCACATAATAATATCGGGTTTATTTTCAGGTACCAAGAGAATTTAGAGCATAATTCAACTGGATGACGGTCAGACTGGTAATGGTGCAATATATACATACATATACATCTACATACGAATATCCATGCATCGCTAAAGACAGACCTTCGGTCGAGACCGCCTGCGTCTTCTATCACTTCAATTTCCGCATTCGTGTTAATGTTATAGCCCATTTGCATGAGGTGCAAATGTATCGGATATCGCCAATATTGATGCTTGGGTATTAATTTGTAACAGAGATTTCAATTACGGTATTGTCTTAGAGCGCACGTATGTCCGTCAAGATATAATGGCAGTGTCGAAGCTGTCAGAAAGACCCCGTGCTAAAATGACCCTTTTGGTCTGTGTTTTCGCACTCAACTTTATGTTGACAGTTATGGCAAATACATCTCATACTTTATAATATTGAGTATCAAATTGACTTAGTAGAATAATACAACAGTACCACGCACCAAAACCATAGGGTCCTCTGAATTTCTACACAATCCCCATAGCTTTAGCATTCTGAACACACACACACTGATAGTTCGTGTATACATGTAGCTCAGCCATAACCTATTCGGGACTGAAGCAATTGTTAGCCTATAATTACCGTTGTAATAAGGAAAAGTTTCACAGATAAAGGCTATCTTTCGTTGGGTCATTTATCTTACGCATACTGTATCATATTCTCTCTTAAAACCCCAACTTTTCAAATTTGGCCACAGTGAAGAACAGTTTCGACCAAACATGATTTCCATTTTCACACTTGTAGCCAGCAGTGACACAGATTCAGGATCTGATTCTTCAGCCTAACAAGTTTCCAATAATCGCATGGCTATCCCAGTGATGCAGTCAGTCAATTAAACAAAACTCAAACTATTAATCATATTTCAAGATGGCTGGAATTTTGTTCATGTTCTTCTCTGTAAATGCTTGTGATCATCAGGTAGTCAATCGAACATTGGCTGACAAATAACCCCGGAGATATGAGGTCGTGTCTGTAGAACAGCGACTCCGTAGAGAAACGGACCAAGTGATACGGACATAAAGTGAGTGATAGTGAGTGATAAGGACCCAGAACACTCATGATGAAGGAACCTAAATATAGAGAGCTGAGAAGAATAAACCTGAAGGCCAACCAGAAGATATTCATTGCCCTGAAACAGTACCTTGAGTTGTCAAAGCGAGAAAAAGTTGAACAGTACTCGCTGACTAGCTGCACCTCACCAAGAGAACGATCTTTGAAGCAATGCGCTATATTGATAGAAGTACCCTTTCGCAAGCAAAACAAGCACTGAGAAACCTCAATTCGCAAGAAGTTCTAGCAAATTACCCTGGAAGATTTATTTAACAACCACAAAAAGTTCCTCGAAGAAACAGGTACTTGTCTTTCAACCATCCATAACGAGATAACAAAAGTGTACTGGACTCCCAAAATGTATAGCACACCATACAAAGCTAGATTCAGAACTGGTTCTAGAAGCTGCAACACGAAGCTTCTTTCAATCCTGTTCATGAGGGCCCTTCATTTTGGGAAAGGTATTGCGCTATTTTAAAAAAAATCAAAATGTCTTACGGAAGAACTGTCTTGCGAAATGACACAGTTTGATACAGATATGTATCCACATGGGATTTTTCGACTCTCTATATTACAATTCGTCACCAGAACCTTATAGACCGTCTTATTCCATTAATAGTATCGGTGTTCAAGAAAACTGATCGCCGATTTATTGATGTCAAAAGCCATAAAGCGTTTTTTTAATCCATAATATTCTTATTTATAGTGTTGCATGAATTTCTCATTAATAATATCTAGTTGAAATCTGGTAACACAATATATCAAACAGCATGTAGGTATTTCATCGGATATTAATTGTGCGCTCTTTTGACGAACCTATATTTGTCCTGTTATGAATACGACTATATGCAGACGCTTCAAAACCGATCATTTCAAAGCCCTTTCTTTCTCATGCACCAAACGCTGTATACACCATCATCTCGCTGTGGCTAATCGCTGCATTTATGACGCAGTAAATGATATATATCCACCTTCGCTGGATTGTAGGAAACTACAGATAGCCCTAACGGAACATCATATTTAGACCTATATCTCTATATAAACGAAGAGAGTCTTCACTGTGGACGAGTTTACGACAAGAGAGATGATTATAATTTAGACATCGACATAGGAATTTTTTAATGGACGACGACAGACTAGACACTTGTATGCGATATATGACTTGGTCTACATGTACCATTATTCAGTTCATCAGAGATAGTAAATTCACGCAATCTAGAGTCCGATCTCTTCCTCCATTAGAGAATATCCGCGTTCATAATCCAAAGACCTATTCCATATTCCATATAACAGTATTAGCACCAAATTCAAAAAGACAATCATTGTATACATAAACATAGGCTTGTTTCCTGCAAGAGGGAAGCGGTCAACAGTTTTCAATGATGCCGGCAAGACATCATGATGTTCCAAAAATATCAAATCCGTATCGCTGATCAGTATTCTTAATCCATAATATTCGTTGTAAAGTCGTCATCTAATGAATGATGTATCTCAGTCACGCTTTGATTGTGCCTGTTCATACGAGTACCATGAGGATCTTGAAGTACATGGGTTCATACGGCCCCTAGCCCCGGGTTAAGCAGAATTAGGCACAAGTTACGAAACGTAACGCCATAGATCTTGCACGCTACGCTCGTATTTTGCTATCAGCATGCGATATGTATCGCCAAATTTGAGAAACTTTGAGTGGAGGCGCTTGGTGGAATAGCCCTGTTTTATAAGTTTCTGCAACAATGTTTTGTGACGTTGATTAAAATCGTCACATTTAACACAGGATCTAGCAAATGCTACTAAGCGAGATATGTATACGCCATATGCAGGTCCCACTGGAATATAACTGTCCAGAAAGGGATAGTTTACGATGTCGAAATTGTAATCATCTCTTTTGTCATAAAGTCGACGAGAGAGAATGCCCGCTTCATTTTTAACCTTTGGGTCTGGTTTTCCAAAACCTTGCAAAACTCCCAAGTATAGGGCAAAACTGAGCATTTGAACTTTTGAAGAGTGGCAGTCCATCAATGTTAATTTGAAGTTTAAGACAAGTTCCATCTCTAACCCCACTTGATTTCTTGGTTTTCAGTAAGGTTCTTGTATCCTTTGGTAACGTCTGGTGAAACGGTTTCAAAATGGCCAGCAGCGATGTTAGGGCAACTAGTGTTACTCCAAGCTGAATTGCCCACATTGAAAGACTTTCAGCTATGGACTGCGTGATTTCATCCTCGAGTTCAGATTCAGTGTTGGATCAATGTCGAAGAGATCAGAAGAAACAGATGATTCAAGGTCTTCAAAATATTTTGATTCCGGCATAGGGGGCAGTGAATATTGTTTATCATGGCTACATGGGTTTTCAGAATAATGTTCAATGTCAGTCATTTTCTGCGTCATCTGAATGATCAGACTGGTAAAATTGTGACATTTGTTGATAAGTTTCCTCAGCAATGGCAGTCAAGCGTTTTTCAACCTCAGTCCTTATATTCCGTTTTCTTGTCCAGTAAGAGGAGACTCTACCATGCCCCTCCATGTTAACCCCTGGAACATAAAACATAGAATCCCCTTTAAAACCATTATCCTTCATTGTAAATGTAGTAGGATATGATATAACTATATTTCAGTCATATCACGACGTTGGGTCCTATTACTTTTCACACCGGGAACCACACGGGTGGGATCCTATTCCTTTTTACACCCGGAAAACCCACGATGCCTCAGTTAGTCGCTTCTTGCGACATGCTGTCTGAGGAGCTGAGGTCTATTCTTACCATGACCTGCGGTGTGCACAACGACATCCTAGGTCAATCCCGGAAGCCCCACGGGGCTGTAAATGTAGTAATTTTAATCTTGCGCTAATATTAGAGACCCCAGTATTTTTTTCATCTTATTTGATTTGGATTTGTTTTGATTCCATTTTGTAGGGGTTATTTTATTTTTTTTATTTTAAATTCAGCATTTTTATGCAGATTCTTCAAGTTATTTTACTCCAGTGGTTTATCAGAAATCAGCCTATGTTAAAACAATGGGAGTCGGTGTCGCAGCAACGTATTGTGGCCTAATTTTCATAAATTTGCATGAATGGAACACCTACTTGCTATGGTACTTGTACCAAAGCAGGTATCAAATGTCACCAGGATTCTAAATTTGAACTTAAAATTTACCCAGAAAATTGTTGGACCCGCCGACAACTTGAACATTCCCACACCACATAATGGCCTTTCAGAAAATTCAAATTGAAACCTTGCGTTGATATTACGTGGATGGATAAAAACAAATTCCACATGGTCCCATCATAAATATAAAACAAGAAGAAACTTCCATTCCGAAACATTTTCGTAATATTTCCTGCGGTTTACCTAAACGGAATTTTTATGATCAGAGTACAGGGTGAAACAGCTGGTTTTGAATCATGTATGTCTGCCATTTTAGCTGGGCAAATCTGAAAAACTTTGGACCAACAATAACTGTGAATGACTGAACAATATTCTAAAGACGACTGTAGATTAGAAGGTCCAAAAGCTGCTTGAATTGGTAAAACAGATTTGGAGTCTGACAAATCTGCATATGTTGCACCTGCGCCGAGCTCTGCATGGCAGTGGGAACTATATTTTGTGTTCGAATTAAAAAAAATATAGTCAGCACTGAGCAGGACTGTTTGGGTTGGTTGCTAGTTCAAACTCACAAGTATACTTTTAACATATGACTGACCGTTCATGTTATTCAGCATAGTAAAATCAAAATCATAATTGTGAACACACGTTGAATTCAAATTTGAATATTGGATGTGGTGTCGCGTCTATGAGAGTCGAGTTGGTCGACATAGAGATTGCTGAAATAGTATATGCATTTTGTCATGTTCAAGAGAAAAAACAATTTTATTCTCCTCCAAATTGTATGAGACAGAGAGACAAGAATTTATTATATTGTTATTATCATTTTCCGATGGCGACACTAAATTATCTACATGAAAACTATACAAGAAAAAAAAATTCATTAATATAATACACATTTGGTCCTCAAGTTCGTACTATCTTAAAGTTTTCTAGTTTTTTCTACACCGATCAAAATAGCTGTTTATACTGAAATAACTGTTCGATTTCCCATCAAAGCCCACTTCCATTTTTCCTTCGCCTACCCCAATTTATATCTTTTTCTTTTGATTCCAAATATAGTGACCAGATGACTATATTTCGGGCACCGCCCGTGTCTGTATTAACAAACCTAAGGTATGATACACAATTTATCAAATGCAAATCATATTTGAAAGATTTTTGCTGCAGCTGGCAACCGATCAACAAATGTTATTTAACACTTCCAACCTAAAACATCATGCAACCCAAACCCAATATGGACCCAATGTTGGTCACTGACCATCAGCCAGCCATGACTTCTGCCAACCATGCCAGCATAAATCCAACTTTGGTCCTACCTTGGCCACCGACCATGAGCCAACCATGGTAACTTCGAACCATGCCAACCAAAGCAACATTGGCCCAACGTTGGCCACCGACCATGAACCAACCATGATATCTGCAAACCTCGCCAACCAAAACACAATGTTGGCCCAACGTTGGTCACCGACCATGAGCCAACCATGAGATATGCCAAGTTTGCCAACCAAAATACAACCTTGGCCCAACGTTGGTCACCGACTATGAGCCAACCATGAGATATGCCAACTTTACCAACCAAAACCCAACGTTAACCAAACGTTGGCCACCACCCATGAGCCAACCAGGATTTCTGCAAACCATGCCAACATAACCCAACGTTGGCCCGACCATGAGCCAACGATGCCAACCAAAGATCAACGTTGGCCCAACGTCATAGTGTTATCTGGGTACCGATGGTCAAACGCGTTTGCGAGCTATAAACAGGTTCTTTGATAAGCAAACGAAACGAATACAAAAGGCGTTCACAACGCTATTGAAACACGTTTCAAACGTGAAATAGAACGATGATATACGTGAAGAAAACAGACACCGACCGCTTTTACCCCTGTAGTACCCACTGGAATGCCTACATGTTGTTGATAAATTGTCTTGTCAAATTGCACATAGATATTATTAATGAGAAATTCAAGCAACCCTATAAACAAGGACACATCCCATGAATGCTATCCCTTGTACGTACGGAGTTAAAGAATGTTTTATGGCTTCTGTCATTAATATTTCGACGATCAATTCTCTCGAACATCGATACTATTAAATGAACTTAGACGGTCAATACGCTCCTGATGAGGGATTGTAGAAAAGAGAGTTGAGAAATCACATGCGGATACATGTCTATACGGTATGTGACCTTTCACATCACGTTCCTCAGTAAGTTTGGAATTTTCAACATACACATACATTCAAAGCCAGATTTTTTTTTAAATAATGGCGCAATGCATTTCCCAAAATGCTTTTACCTCCGGGAAGGGCCCTCGTCAACAGAGTTGAAGGAATCTTGCTGATGCAGCTTCTAGAACCAGCTATGATTCTAGCTTTGCTTGGTGATTTATGCATTTGGGAGTCCAGTACATTTTGGTATATCGTTATGAGTGGTCGGGAGGCGGGAGGCCAGTTCTCTGGAAACAAACAAGGTCAGTTGTGCGCAACAGACTCAGTGTGTAAGTACACTGCTGAGTGATTTTTCTACTCTTTAACGCAACAGTGCAACTGCCTCGCACTGCAACCGAAAAACCCACTGAAGATCAGTGACGAGCCATGGCAAGGGAAAGCACACTGTTGGAGATTAAACAGTTTATGACTATTCAAATATTTAGCTCCCCTGATTTAAGACCCCATTACTTTGGAAAACTCTTCGTCCTCAAGTCCGTATGTGATACGTCATATCACTGCTATAATCAACATATATATGGCAACTCTGCAGTTTCAACATTTAACTGATATGCTACTATTCTCAATAATACTTTTACTGAATACCACCGCCTGTTGCATTTGAAATGGAAGTCTGTGAAAATTACCTGCTGCTGAACTGGGAAGCACAATCGGCCAGATAGCTTATATGTAGTTTCGAGAAACATAACGATGCATTAAAATCCGATACAAATGGAAGGATTGACCCCATTACATGTACTTTGGGAAAATTTTCGTCCTCACATCCGTGTGTGATACGTCATGTCATTGCTGTAATCAACATATATATGGTAACTCTGCAGTCTCAACATTTAACTGAGATGTCGGCAACATGGTTATACTATTCACAATAATACTTTAACTGAATACCACCGCCTGTTGCAATTGAAATGGAAGTCCTAGTCATTTGGTCTGTGAAAATTACCTGCTGCTGAACTGGAAAGCACAATCGGCCAGATAGCTTAGAGGTAGTTTCGAGAAACATAATGATGCATTAAAATCCGATACAAATGGAAAGATGAAATAGAAAAAACATTTCCCCTGCCTTAACTAATACACTAACTCCGCCAAAAGTACATTAAACGATTCTAAAACGAATCCGAATAATTTCAATGAAATAGCTCAAAAACGGAGAACCAGCTTGCTACAAATATCAAAATGTCAAAAATGTTGGCCACTATATTGGATTTCGCATAATTTGCTTTGTTGTCATAACGTCCATGAACGGGTTCAAGGAAACAATCGTTTTGAAAGGTTTGTTCGGCTTTCTGTTGTAATATTACTATGAACGACTGTATGTTACTGTTGTAATCTTCGCCCGAATCTATTGTTCCGGATATCAGTAAGCACTCACATAATTTAATCGTCAATTCATATCAGTTTTATGACAGAAACATCTACACGCCTTCCTTCCGGCCAACGATTTATAACCTCATAACAGCGTAATATATATACGTACCATTGTTGCATGTCGGCAACATATACCCTTCCACAAAATTTCCAACAATGGCATGTCACTGGAAGGCCAATTGGTGAAAATGCGAGTGTGATGATCAAGTCTATAATGGTCATAAGTAGATAAATGGCTGTTTCCCGATTCTGTCTTTACCCAAATGATCATACAATATGCATTCATGTTTATTTTTCCCCCATTTTTTCCCAACATCATATATTCTACGATTGCTTTACCTTGGCAGCTAATTGACGCCGGTACGCACACGTGGGTTACTACGGATGACAAAACATATTCCCACCATGCACATACGCGTGGATAATTAAATTGACACAGTTGGGAATCTGACTATAGAGATGCATTTCGAATAGTCTTCGAACACCCGAAGTTGGAGAAAAGTGCGAGTCCCCTATTCTCTACTGTAACAGGGTATTCATCACATTCCACGAGAGAAAGACTAGCCAAGTCATGTAAACTTAGGTACCTGTATTCTGAATGATAGAAATATATATTGCCGTTGTATGGAGTTGGAGGGTCTGGGTGTATTCACGTATGATTGGAGAATAATTAATAGCGCATTCGGTGTGCAAGCCAGGAAGCCTATAAATATTTAACCTCATCTCCCTTATAATTGCATGCAATAAAGAGTTAAGCTCCGAGCATAAACCGGTAGATAAGTTTTCATGATATGTCGTCCGAATAACCTGGATTCGAACTACTATAATGCTCAGTAATGATTGTGTCGCCGCGAGCTACAGTTAGAAGGAAGATAGTAGTTGCTTATCTTTCTCAATCTACAAATGGTACATTCCTGCTAAACGATACGATCATTTAGATAAATGTCGGCTCCTCTCAGGCGAAATCAATAGCAGATATATTATATCTTTGAGATATATATTGAGTGAATGAGCCTTTATTCTTAAATATTGTGATACTTTAGTTCATTTATGATAACATAGTGATCGTAATTTAGATTAGCTGAGGATCAAATAATATCTTCGTAATCCAACGAAATTAATGTCCGCCAGTCGATTGAGTGAATTAATTGCTTATTAATCTTTATTGCATCGCTTTTTGGAGAACTTTCTTCAGAAATACAAGGGAACCCTCACTGAATTGACGTCATTCTTGAATGAATAAGTGAGACCTGATGCACTGTGTTCATTCACGTTGTTCGTGCCTCTGCATAAGGCAGCTCTTTATTACGGAGCATTCAACACAAAAATTTTTGGGTCATCCGAATAGATAAATTCAGGCAATTCTGGTAAATTTGATCTATTCGGTGAAAATTTTCGAACAATACGGGAGAGTTGGATAGTCAAGTAATATTGGCCTTTTAATCTATCGCGCAATCGGTTACCTCCCATCCTCAACAACCTCCAATATGGCCGTTTCTCAGTAAAAATTCACACATACCCCATTTAAGCTATAGAAAAAATATATAACCAGCTAGTTATTAACTTCACCTGAGAAAGCTGCAAAGTTGAACTTAATGTACATGACTCGTCAGCGTGTAAACATAATTCCACACTCATCTAATCACAGAGACATTCATGAACACGATTCTGCGCTATCTCTGCACCAGGAACTAAAGTTGTTTTCTTTCCCATCTGGCGTTATTATGTTATTCCCTGTGACATATCTCACTCGTGCTTATCGTTATGAACATAGATGTATTTCACTGTTAGTTTCATTCATTAATTAGATAACTTTATTTTCATAACACTGAAATGTCGCTCCTCAGCAATCACGACGAAGTTGCTATACATACAATTGAGCCGTGGTGTCTTGTCTGAAACATGAAACATTTCTGACTACATTTCTTAAAACAAAGTAGATAAATGCAACTCTTTATTGCACAGCTAATGCCAACAAAAGAAATAGCAGAATATGTTCCCCTTCAACGTGGGCATGGAAGTCATCTACATTTCGTAGAGTGAAAACATGATGCTGAACATTAACCAATCGAAATGTACAAATTCGTTATTCAGAGACTCGGCACTGAAATCAGCAGTAAAAGTTCCATGTTTTGGTTTTCTCATTTGTTGCTTTCGTGTCTGTCGTATTTATAGTTGGTTTTCGTGCCTGGGCGTGGATAGGCGTGGAAGAGATACAGAGATAAACCGGAACACATCATCCGAGAATCACCCCTACATCTTATTATGTATTCAATATATTAGTCCGTTGGGTTATATAATGTCTTATTTTTGTTCCCACGTAAAGTGTAAGTGATAGAGTGGCCCTACGTCTCGAGTGCCACCCCTGAAGGAACTGATTTGACAAGTTTGTTAACATGGTGGGGCGAGAATTGCAGGAGTAGTCATATGTGCAACTATGCTTTCATGGTATCCTTTAGGACATCTTGGCTCTGACACAAAGGATAGAGACGAGAGAGAGATTTCAACGCCAATGTATAATAATTCTGTATTCTGTATGCAAACAATCTCTTGCAGGACATACACAGGATATCTGCAGAATATATGTACATGATATGTATTCGACTAAATAATTTTAGAATAATGTTATATTAGGATATATTGAAGATTCTCAATGATATCATGGACATTTTTCAGGACATATATCATTAACTCACACCATAGACACGAGATATTTCAGGATATATCAGGATAATGAAAGGATATCGGAGTCGCGCAATGTTCGTTTATATTTAATGCCAGCATATGTCAGGACATCGAAGGGATATCTGAGACAATGTCTTAATATTTCCCTAGGTATATTCTAGGTAGGACATCTGTATTGTTCATCTTAAGTATTCATCTTAAGTATTCACCTTCCGCTAATGTTAAATAGTCGACCTTCTTGTACAGGACAAAGAGCAAAATTTGAAGAACCTCTTCAGTCGTCCAGTCAGTATGCCACTCCACAAGTAACACCGTCCATTTGTCTACAAAATCTGCGCTAACTAGGTGAGCCTTCGGGAGTTGATCCAAACCATGTTATTTTATCGACAGAAAGGTACTACACTCAACAAAATAATCCGAAAAAACACTTACCGTCAACTTCTACGTTCAATGTACGTAGTCCAATGTACGTCAGATCGTCTACAATTTGCTTCTGAAACAGGATGGCTTTCAGAAGACTTACCAGGCTTACCAAAGCTAAGAGGCTTTTACTAGATAAGTTGACGTTTTATAGTTCAATCAGATACTATACTATTTTAAATAATTGAATTAGTATAAATACTAAAACTGGGTGAAAATAGAAACACCTGTCAGTATCGTACACTGGGCCCGCAATAATGTATATCAGGCATACACGAGTTGGAGCTGTAAATGTCCTGGCGCAAAACAAAACAAAACTCCACAAAACACATGTACAACCTCCAAATAACATTTTCAAGCACATCCACTATTGTAGCCTAAATATTGAAGATAATTTGACGTCATCATCAACTCTCTGTATAACATTGATTTTTCAATGCGACTGCCCGCTGAACGTCGGAGGTGAGGCTCATATTCACCGAGGTTAATTAATCCACCGGCGTTCACCATGGAAGATTCAGCAAGAAACAAGTAAATAGCCATAAGATTAAAAGGATAAAATAACCATTTGATAATTAGTGAGATAAAATTCTTTATAATAATAATGGGATAATATATCAGATGTGACTCTCATAATAATATTCACCAAGGTTGATTATGCACTTTTGTAACGGCTGTCATTTTGAAATATCCACTATTAATTAAAGTGAACGTAAAGGCTGTGACAATATACACGCTATGTGGAAGAACTATATTAAAAGTATCAGTTGGCAGCAACAAATATGTTTTGCGATTTTTTCTCTTCCGAAATTTTTTTTCCAAACACCGGAATAATTGACTGGTGCAACAATCGAATGGGGTCGGCCATGTTCGTCTATTGAGTAGTCTTGCGCCAATGAAAACGCTTGTTCGTAGCACGTGATATTTTCCTGTTACGTAGTATCACTTTGTTGTGGCATTGCTGTAACACGAATTGTAATGGCGGAGGTGGAGAGCTCGGTTGTTTCAAGCGTGTTTTGACTGTGTTGCGTGTCTCCAGCAAGTGTTTACCGAGCTGAAACTTGTCAGGGCGCATGCAGTGATGGCAAGCAAAATGCATCCGTCTCGGGTTCTCCTCTGCTAGAGACGGAGAAGTTCTCATTACACAGATTCCCGTTAGGGAATCCGGATCTTCTTAAACAATGGCTGCACAACATCGGCAGACTAGACTGTACTCCAACCGATAAATCTGTGCTGTGTTCAGTCTATTTTAGAGCCGAATGTTTCCAACCTGACCTCTGCTGAAGGCTGATGTTGACGCCCAGCAGAAGAGCTAGGAAGCGATGGAAATTGAAGAAGATGCAATCCCAACAGAATTGTCGCATCGTAGATCAAAGACACCGAGGTCAACAACATCGATTCAGAAACGTCAGAGTGTGGAACTGTTAAGTGAGGTAAAAATAATTTTATTACCGTTTGGCGGGACAGAGACACTGAAAGATAAGCATATTATATGCAGTGTCGAAATCTGGGTCTTCAATAACATGTTTACATGCTTACTGTGCTTTCTAACTCCACGAAATAGAGAGCTCCAAGGTGATACGACGTCACTGCTCTGATGTGAGATTGCCAACATGGCTGCGGCCGGGGAACAATAATACAACAGAGATAATTTCGTTCCTACTCGGTGCAAAAAAATTCTCAACAATATTTCTTGCTGCTGTTTGATACTTTCATTGTAGTTCTTTCCCACAGAGTGCATGTTGCCTCAGCCTTTACGTTCACTTTAATAATAACAATAGTGATATGAAAAATCACAATTTCTTAAAAGTACAATAATATCTGTTATGATCCAGGTGAGAAGGTGACTTTTCTCGTGTTTAACCAGTTGATAATATCACAAAGCTTTCTATGCAAATTACCCTTTTTTGACAATACGCTTGCAGTGTTAAATTATGGTTTATTTGGTGCTAATCGGTATGTCTGCCACACTTACAGGGCAGTAATTTCTTGTATATTATGATCATTGCTCTGCGTGTAATCAGACGCTATTTCGTAGTTAGCTCCAGCATTTCCTGTTCGCCTCATTATTGTTTCCTCAACCAATTCACAACGAGCACAATCCTGGTCTACACTCACTACAGTATCATCAATCTGCGGCAAAGTTTCTTCGTCCCGTACAATGGCATTCATTGACAGTTCGGGAGGATCTCTGTCTCTAGTCTGGATGTCAATAGGTACCCTACATTTAGCCAAATTCTCTAATATATCAGGTAATCTCACTACTCTCTGTATACCGGGCTCAGTGTGATCTTTCCATAAGCCGGATTCCATTTCTTCCCCCAAAAAGTACAGATTTGATATTCCATTGATTGTTCGGTTTGTATCATCGCTTGAATTCGGCTCTACATAAACAGTGTCGTTTTCAAGACTTTTAATTTCTTTCATTTTCAGGGCGACCCAAACGCCACTATCCGTCGATGTATCACTTGTAGCCAGTTCTTCCTGAAATCCTCTGTTATAGACGCCTCCAATATGGGTCTTGCTATCTGCTACATTTGCTATTTCTAAAGTTGATATGCCTTGTGTCCGCGGTTGAGCCTTCTCGAACGTCTCGCCCTTATTAATATGGATTTCCTTATTCGCGAAGTCAACTAAGTCTGCCTTATCCTCTGGCTTAATAATCATTTCCTGGTCGAGTTTGTCATTTGCCCATGGTTGCTCCTTGGCGCTACCAAATATCAGAAAGACGACAGCCGCCAATGCGTAGAATCCACCACACATATAGAACACCTTGTTCCATTCACCAGCCGTGCCCTAAGAAAAAAACACAAATACTTAGATTCATGTAAACGTTCACTGGCGAACAGCCAGTATAGTTCAGCAACGGCAAGATAAAAACAGATAAAAAGAAATCTATTCTCTCCTAACGAATGTTTTGGACAACAGACTTTTATACGGCCATTCTTCTGTGAATGTGTACAGGGTACAGTTCATGAAAACAGAACTTAATGTTTCAGCAGTATTCCCGCTTTTGGTAGAATTTAATACATCCATTTATATCCTCACAGAATCTAAATCTAAGGCGCAATTGGGAAAGGTCGAGATGGATAAGAATCAGCATTAATTGGCTATGAAGGCATAAACATCCATGATGAAAAATAAAGAATAGTATTATGCCACAGTGGTTGTTTCTAATAAGCATAGCCTAAAGAGAAATTATCTTCTTTAATTGCCCCCACTTCCTAGATCGATACGGTAAGTAGTGTAATAATTGATTTTGAATATCACTCATTTATAGTCGTATGGGAATCATGAATAAGCGCTGACGACCCCTGTGAATTTGAGCCTTTCCCACCATATGACATGACTTATGGCTGGTTTGAGTCAGTTTTCTAATAATGTCAGGTCGATGTGTTTTTACTGAAGTTGGGGCCTTCGCTCAGATTATGCGTGATATCTTTTGACAAAACGCAGGCAAATGGTATAGAATATATCTGACTTACCCGGCTTGTTAACACAGAGGTGATGAAAGGGGCGACCATTCCTGGGATAGTACCCACAGTCACGGCCATACCCATCAAGATTCCCGCGTATCTACCAATGCAATATCCATGAAAACAAATTACAGAAATTCTGAAGCTGGAAGGTGAGATCTACAACCCACATTTTTTTTCTTTTCGACGCAAATATACGATGTCAATACCGATTCGGTCTGAATAACGTGTTTCCTCCCTGGCATGGATCTGTGTTTTTGCTGTATTTCCGAGGTAACTGTTACTGTTGTCTTGGACCTATACCCTTACAAGAATTATCAGGGCTTTCTGTCATATCGACCCCACGATAAGAGAGACGATTACAATATAGTTTACTACTCACTTCTAGACAGCAATACTCAAGAAGGACGGCGCATACATGTACCTATCTCATGGTAGCACTTTCTACATCATATGTACGCTGTGACGATTTTGATCAACGTCACTGAATATTACTGCAGAAACTTGTTGAACAGGGTTATACCACCAAACGCCTCCATTCAAAGGTTATGAAATTCTTTGGTAAGTATCGTACGCTGATAAATTATACGATAGAATCGAGCAAGATCGCTCTCGCTACATTTCGAAAACTTTTTCGTTCCGCTTAACCCAGGGCCGAGTGCCGTTTGAATATCACGTGTTTTGCATCGCCATGGTGTTGAAATGAACAGAAACAATCAAAGCGTTACTAAGACAAATACTTTAGGAACAACCTGGAATGGTGGTCATTATGATTTTATGTATAGAACATCACGTCTTGCTGACATCATTGAAAAATGTTGACCGTTCCACTCCTGTAGGAAACCATCTCGCTTTTTTAGTATTTTTATTTCGTACACATTTGGATAGTGTCTTACGAAATATGTCTCTGGCTTATTGGTGCGAAAATTCTTTTATGGACGACGGTTGAATATTGAATATCTGCTCTGCCGCTTGCTGTAGATGCATTGTAAACGGATCCCATTCTTATCAAATTGAATAAAAACTTGTGATAAAATCCCTAACCCTAACCCAATCCGATGGGAAATTATCATTTAAGATCATGCGGAAATAAGTGATGCACTGATTGTTACGTAATTCACACAATTTTAATACAAAATTGTCAGGAAATTCAAACTACGTTACTACATCCATTTACATTTTAAGAAACATTCCCATGCCAAATATTTTTGCCAATTCGACCACTCACTTTGGTGCCATTTCAAGGATGACGATTCGTAAGGAGACTGGAACAGCGGCATACGTGGTGGAGGCAACCACGGTCAGACATATGGCAATAGCGCTGTGTCGGCAATCCAAAAACGACAGGGAGAAAATAGCAGAACCGGGAAGTAATAAACCTGTAATAGATGAAGGCGTTATAAATGATTCGCTCATTTGGACATTATGGTTTGGTGAGTAAAAAAAATATACGTCATTCCCACGTTCGACCATTGCGGCGAGATGTGTATAACAATAGGCGATACTATATGGCATTATAATCAAAGTATTCAGTCAACAAATGACAGATCCACTGTGGGTCGAGTAGCGTTCACAGTTGTCAATGAAGCTGAGATTTTGATGATCAGTTTTCTTAAAAACCGAGATTATCAGCGAATAAAAACGAGCCCGAGAACCCGATGAAGTAGTGTAGTATAGGGAGTAGATAAGTAGGTACGTTTATGTTTGGTAAGTTTCCTTTGGCGTCAAGCTCTTCCGTATTTTTATTAGCATGAATCTCGCTTTGTATGGTGTTTTATTTATGTTAGGTGTCCAGTACAGTTTGTGTCTTTCGTTGTGAGAGAACAAAAGTGAAACATCACTATCCTTGAAAAGTCATGATTTTTAAATAAATCACCCAAATTAAATGCCACAGAGGTCTTAATGGTCGTACTCGCATATGGTGTAGTTATCGGCGTCTATTCCTTAACCAGAAGCTGACAATAGGAATAATTACAGATTAATATTATATTATTCGGAGCGTTGTCTGCTTAAACTAAAACGTATTTAGTCTGGACGTACTCTGCACAATTAAGGCGGGACTATGGGAGTGTGATATGTTCTACTCCAGAAAAGCACATAGGCACATAGGCCTATTAACATTCCAGGCCTCTCTGATTTCGGATGGTAATGTGTGATTTGAATAAGGCCTTTCTATGTCAGATGTGGTAATTTCTCTGGTAAAGACCTACAGCTGAATGTCGGACACTTCTCAAAGAGTTATATTTCCCATACATTTTATGTAGTAAGAAATGCTCGCAAGGGCCCTCACGTGGATGGGAAATGATTGCAACAACCATTTAACATACATTTTCTGAACATTTCAGTCGCCATCGCAAGAATTTCCTATAACATCAAATTGCAAAGACGGGATCATCAATCATTCTAAATCACCCAAATAGGGAGAGGGCCACGTTAAAAGCATAATTCGTGGATAATGAAACATGTTCGGGCAGCAAACTTTCAAATGCAAGAGATAGGATGTACTTACATAGAGTGAAAGTGAGTTTTCGAACAACAGTCACAGGAAAAGGGATCCGATGTAGGGCGTCTAGGATAATTCCAGCTAAGAGAGACCCGACAAACTGACCAACGTATGGTAAGGCGGAGTATACACCATTCTGTGAATTGAAACCACACAGTTATCAGCATTTTCTTAAATCATTCACTGTTGATGCCGGAACCGTCGCCGTTGAGTATGATGTCAAAATATCTGACCTCCATAATTAAGCCGACCACAACCCATTGAATTTCTTCAGTCATCCAGTACGATTTTCTACTGCCAAAACTAGTCAAATTCTCATATAACAAAAGCGCATGTTGAGAAAATGCATTGTTTACTAGTGAATATATAAAATTTATATGGCAATAAAATGAACTGGAAGATCGCCCTGATAATTCAATGACATTCTATGTTTGCAAATTATAAGCTTAGGTGCCAAATCCGACACTCAGTATGAAACCATCGTCCACAAAAGAATTGTTGGCGTCAATAACTCCAAGACGTTTGTCGTGCGACAGTTATAGTACCATATCCAAACATCATAAACGTAAATGCATAAGTTGGTGTCATGCAAGAGGAGATACCAACAGTCGCAGAAAACTGTGATATACAATTCCACACAGGCTCACACTGCAACCTACAATGACCAAGCCGACTCCTAAATTCCTCAAGTCATTCGGAGGTGATGTCGCCTGCTAACGGTAATTCTAAGAAGGTTAATGCTGACAAAATGAATACTCACCTCTCGAATTTCAAACTTGAGAACGTCCCTTACCCACATCGGCATGTTCGTCATTTGCACCGCAAGTCCATATGAGCTAGATAGCTTGCATATCAGACAGGCCCAAACAGGAACCGACATGCATATTTTGATCCATGGAGTGTTTGTCTGCAAAATTGTCGTGATGGCAATACTGAAATAACCATGGATTGTAAACACTCGACCTGTTTCAATTTAACAATATTTTCGTTCCATCTTCTGCGCTATAACTGGTTTATCCATTATGGTCCCTTACCAAACTTTCTCCTCTATTCTCCGGAAAGACAAAAAATTCTGACCCTCCGAGACCTTTTAGTTTGTCATATTGGGGTCACTTTGAGCTTACTTGCATAACCCCCCAAGTAGAGGATCATGGGTAAATTCAAGATGGCGTCCATGTGGGCACCAGAAAAGTAATGTTTTCGTCATTCTCTGCAACATTCCTGCTCTTCCTCGAGGACAATTGAACAAAACCTATTTTATTTGACATCAGACTATTATTTACTAATTTTGCATGCACTTTTTAAAAGAAAACACAAATATAAAATGTCAAAAAAATCAGACAGAAAAAGATTTTTTTGTACGTGTTCTGGTAGAGAGAGACTGTGTTAATGAAACTATGACAGATGGTTAGGTCATTGTTGCTTGGCATGTTAGCATCGCGTGACACTAGTTTCTGTTACTTTAGATTTTCACAGGAGACCTGATTTCCTCGGCACCACAGGTCGCATATCTGTAACCGTATCCGACATTATGATTAATATAATCCACACGCTTCTGCAGAAGACGACTCTTGTATCGCTCTTATGTGAACAAATCTCATCTCAAGTACCCGGACATTAGTGGAAGATCTATACAAGAGACAGATTCGTCCATGAAGAATTTTCTGCGTCCATAATCGAAAAATCTAATTCATCAGACCATATTAATACCATAATCCATGCCAAACACAAGCAAATTCAAGCGAAGCTGCCAATGTTTTCAATCCCTTTCACCAAACTGTAGGAAAGGGGGTTTTTATTGATAAAATACCTTGGATTTCTTTTCGTCTGTTTTGGTTCTGCACGTCGTACCTTTTAGGATGTATTCTTTCTCTTCTTCGGTGATTCTTGGATGTTTTTGTGGAGAGTCGTATACCAAGAAAATCGCGAGTATCATCCAGATAACGGATAATACTCCTGAAATGAAAGAGAATCTGGTGATATTAAATTGCATAGGAAATAAAAGTATTGCAGTGGTGTGTAACTTTTGTTGGACCGATCTGTTGCCGTGTGATCAGGCGTAATGCGCTAGTTCCGACGTGCGTTATTGTCCATGACCTATTTTCCATGACCAAGACACCACATTCGCACGAAAATACCACAGCCGAACGCTGTATACACTATACCGAACAAAGGTGAAGTTACCCACATTTAACACTAATGCAAGCAAGACCAAATGGTGCACCTTTCTTATGCTAAATGGAAGTTGAAGCAGATTTCTAGAGTTTAATGCACCTAATCTTTTTGTAGACTCTTCCACCACATTCACCAAAACGATATGTAGAAAACCGTGCTGACTCTGGTAATTCCAAAATCGGCGAAGCAATGAGTACTATCTATAAAAGTTCACTGGATTTCAACAAAATCACCAAAATAGTCTAGCCGCCTTATAGGAATAATGAAAGACCTTTTCTGGAGAGACGATAACGATTTCTCTAGTAACTTGCGGACATTTTTACTGCAGAAGGACCTACATATTGTGGACGGCGGCTGAATACAGCCTATCGACTCGGACGTCGATACCTCCGCATATCTCGCATAGTACATTCGCAGAGCATTATTGCGTTAACCTGAAATCTAATTTTCTCAAATTTGGAGTTATGGATCTATGATTTTGCACTTTGTGTGCAATTCTCATTTACGTTAGGGTTCGGGACCGTTTGAGTGTGACATTAAACCAAATCTCCCGTTTGAACGTTGTTCATCTAAGATCTACATATCGCTGAAATGATTAGCCACAGTTAAAGCATTAATAAGATACATTGCACTCTATACATTCAATCGCAAGTTAATGAAATTATCCTATGTACAGCACAAACGAAGATATAGTATAATCTGTCTATAGTTTTCTCTAGATGGCTACGTGGAATGATAATGATTCATTTGGATACCACATTTGTACCAAACCTAATAGTTTTGAAATGAAATATCTTTTCATATATGTAGAATATAAAGTTGATGAAATGAACGCCAAAATACTCATAATAATGACAATCACGTAGCTCCAATCTTTTCTCCAATTGTGATTTTCCATGGGTTTCTCTTTAAGACGCAACCCAGGAAAAAGTGAAAAGGCATAATATATAAATACATGTATAGGCCTATGTCAATGTCTAAAAAAAAATAGATATTCAAGATATGAAGAAGAACGATAATAATATCACTTCATATAAGCGTTTGGGAAATGAAACACGTGTAACAAAACACCTTTACAACATCAAAGTAAGAACTTGCACTCTGTAATTTTTTTTCCAATTCACTCCAAAAGTTTATTTGAATTCGATTCATCAATTTTCGCCAGATATGTTGGCGGGGCATCGATATTGTCAAATGAACATCTGCACTGAAAAATTGAATGTGATACAGAGCATCAAGGGACTATTTTTTGGCTATTTCACTCATATGGTGAGTCAGTTTGAATGGCGGAGGGAACCGGAGTACCCGCAGGTAACTGGTCATCTTTCACACACCCACCAGTTGGGTGCGAAACCGAGCCGATGTGGAGGCTAAGAATGTCCGGTGGTTACCAGTGTCCGATCCTATCTTATAACCGAGCTAGAACACATTTCTTCACATTGGGGGCAAGTGTCCGTCCTCGGTCGCAATAGAAAATGATATGAAAAGGGACACTAATCACCAGGACATTCTTATCCTTCAAACCGGTTCAGCGTTTTGATGCTAGCGATCATCAGCGATGCGCCTTTGACCACAGACTCATTCTTGAATCATTCGATGTAAGTTGGCGGAATGTGGTCAGAATATCGGTCTGTTGTGTCATGTGACTTCTTGTCAGTGCGTTGGCATTTTACCACACAGCATGCCATGTAATTTCCTAAGTGTAGTCAGCGTTGCATGATTCCACTGCATCAATGAGTTCGGATAATTTACTCGTGGGAATTTAGAGCGCTTGCCTCCTAGAAAGGGAACACCGGAAAAATTACGATAAGGCGGGTTTTCCTGTTAATATAAAATCTTACCCATTCCATAGAAAATAATCGGCCATCCTCCCAAAAAGCGGACTGTGCAAAAAACACCTGAGAGGCTGAAAGTCAACACTCTACCGACCATCTTACCTGTGGAGTCAGATAAAAATTGGATACAGTATAGGGTTATAGTTATATAAATATACGTCTGAATCTAAGGCAGTAATTATAATCAACAAAAGATACTGAGATCGATGTCGTGAAAAAATATGGACACCCTGTTAATGTGAGCTGTCATTCAAGTTCAGTGGAATAATTATTGACTGATTTAAGGTTTTATTGGGAGCTAGAATGACAAAAGGGAAAAATACATTGAAAATGTCTGCGACAAAAAAGAAACACTGAAAATCTAGATTCTGTGGAAGCTTATTACATGTAGTGACAGTACGAAACAGTGAGTGACCGTGTAAAAGTCGAACAAAAAACAGCCGTAACATACATTTTCCATTTGCGGATATTCTGCTGACAAACCGTTGATAAACCAATTGCCACTAAATTTGAAAAAAACGGAATTCAATTATTGCACAAAAACACAGAATGAGTTATCTTGCATCTAACATGATTATTCTTCGTGATTATAGAGTTTGTACACGGTAAAACAAATCGAGTGTTGTAAACTTTGAGCAGTGAAATCATGTCAGTTTTGTTCAACATGTTTCATGAATAATTCTCCCTCTGACGTGTGGCAATTAGCTCTAACGGAAAAAAATTAACGATCTCTCGCAAATCATTTTTTTCTGCTAACGCATACAACAATTTGATTGATTACGCGCTCATTAATAGTTTTTTTTTCTTTCGCCCTGTGGCAATTTTGGGTCAGCCAAGGACATCAAGAGTGTTTAAGAAGTGTTGATGGCATTTGTTTTGTTACAAATGGGTACCCACGCAAAATTAGTTCATTTTGTGGTTGGATCACGGTAGAAGGGGATACCACACTGATTTTGGGTATTTGTCTATTAGGGTCACTTTTGGGGTCAAATGAGGTCAAAATATGGTTAAAAAGTCGACTATAAATTTATATCCACCGTACTAATTGATAGATTGTGTATCGATGTTGATTTATTTGCATATGGTGTAGGGTTTGGAATATGCGTCGATAACTGATTAACTATTGCTAAATTATGGCCATTTTGGAGTCGCTTTTGTGATAAATTGAGGTGAAAAAACGGGTAAAAATCGGATATAAATTAATATCCACCGTACTAATTGTTGTTACGATTGGTATCGAAGCTTAATCAGATGCAGGTATTGTATGGTTTAATGTAGGCATAGTTTGCACGTTACCTGTTATTATATTAAGGAAATTTGGGGATAACTTTTTGAGTCAAATGATGTCAAAAAAGGATAAAAGTCGGTTCTAACTTAGTGTTATCCGTACTGTTTGTTACGAATGGGTATCCAAGTTTGTAATGTAGATTTTAAGGTAAACATATATAGCACGTTAATTACATGTATTATAATTAAGATCATTTTAGGGTCACTTGTGGGTCAAATTAGATATTACAATGTTATTTTATGGTATTTCTTCAGGAACTGACTCCGAATATTATATAATGTCCGGTACCTATCTATGTAAGATAGAGAGAGAGAGAGAGAGAGAGAGAATTACGGTTTATACGTCGCGTTCGGTAATATTCCAGCTATTTCGCGACGATCAATCAAAACCCTACGTATTCAAGTTAATAACTTAGCAATCCAACTCATTGAAACATACACACATTAAAACTTATGTAACAAACCGATTTCTCTCAAATAACCTCAACTTCGTTCACCAAGCCAATTTCTACGCTCACGCTCTGAACTTGCCTTGGTCGGACTGGCTGCCGTTATTGTTCAAACGCAGCCTATATAGCCTCATGAATATGCATGACGGGTTATCCATTATCTTTTCCAAACGTGTTTTGACATGGCGTCACCGATTGGCTGGCATTAACATTACGTCAGCCTACAGAGGAGGCGTGGCTGTGTTCGACTGGTTCGGAAGACGAAATTGACATTTCTGATTTTGAACAATGCTGGCAGTCCGTCCGACCAAAGCAAGTTCGAAGTGGGAACGTAGAAATTGATTTGGTATAAACTAAGATGAAATAACCTAAGATACAGTCTTCTCTCATCCGACTAAAAATATCTTCTAAAGTAGCTGCTCGATAAAAAGAATCTCTTACAATCTTAAAATTTATACAGTCGATAAGAAGATAATCGCGATCAACATTGGGCAAAAATGATAATTTTGCAATTTTTGTCTATTTCATTCACTTTCAGGAGTCTCGGACCGCTCTTTACTTTATCGCGCGATATCGACGATTCGCAATGGTTCTCTTATTGGGTGGGGTGGGGAGGGGGGAGGGGCTAGCAATCAAAGATCAAACACCAGTGCATGCAATTTGTTTCCGTTTTAATTATACATCAGATAAAACGACAAAACATACATGTACATACCCTGGAAATAAAGTGGCTATTAATTTATGCCTCACTGATCTTCATTGTTATTAACACCGTTCGTTACCGTTGATCATGTCTTCATTCTATCTCATATGTAAAAATTGGCAATTTTCACCATTATCCGACAAAGTGTCTCACCCTGTGGTGACGAGTGATATACCCTTGTTGATCATTTGGATCACCTGCATACATGTTTGTATCGGTGTGATGTCGTGCTACATGTACGAATTATCTACGACACACAACGGTCTATCTTATTTTTTTAGCCTTGAACTGGCACGTAATTCAATGCCTGTACTTCAAGAAGGCCTCCACTGCGACGCCCACATTGTGTTTCATGAAAGTTTTTCAGCACAATATTGGTGTGTTAAAAAACTTTATAAGAATCGAGCAGTTGTCCAGAAGAAAGTAGAAATCAATTTAAAGCTGAGGATATCAAGGTCGCAATGCCTCTTAGAAGATATTACGTAATTTATGGCAAACTCATCCCATACGCAGAGCTTCCATGCCAGATTTAAAAAAATATCCTTCTAAAAACGTAGAGTTTATTAGAAATGTCGTAGAACATGAAATACAGACGAATGCGTTTGAATTGTTATTGACGTGACACCTAGTAGAATCCCAATATGCAATGTCATTGCTCTGTTCAAGAATTCCTGTGTTAGGAATTTTTTTTCATTTCTTTTTGACGGTTAAAATTCAGTATATTAACACGATTCGTCTCATAATCTCTCAGCTGAACAAAGATTTAATCGGCTATTGTAAAGATGTGTATTTAGTCAATTCCACATTGTGGGCCTACGTTTTGGTATTGGGCCCTGTATAAGGACACGATTATTTAACCTGAAAACGGTTGGAAATGAGCCTACAAGAGGCTGTATTTTTGCGGAGTGATTGCCATTTTTCCGAA